>PYAF01001986.1:1884273-1895663 GCA_007407185.1 Glycine tomentella
ATATTAAATGAAATAATATTAAAAATATAAAAGTATATTAAATAAAATAATATATTAAAAAACGAAAAATAAAGTAAAAAAACATATTAAATTTTTTAAAAAATATATAAAAGTAAATAAAAAAATGAAGAAAAAAGAAAAAAGATTGAAAGTCGTTGGAATCATTATGACTTCAAAATCACAATAATGGTTAAAAAAGATAAAAAAAACAAAAAAGTTAAAAAAAATTGTAAAAAATTTATGACTTTAAAGTAGTATAATTTTTTACAATTTTGAAGTTGTATGTTTAAAATAAAATTATATTCATCAGTTAAAAAAAATAAAAATATATATAAATCATAATATGTGTTATGATTTTTAAATCAGAAATCGTGACAGATGTTGCAATTTATTAGCAAATAATTTAAAATCTACACTCAAATAGTAATACAAAAAATTATCCCTGCCGGTCAAATTGCCGGAAATCACATTTCACCGTACCCCTTTATCTTCTTGTTGATATTGAGGTGTCGACAATAAATTTGGTAAAATTGAATTACTATTGTAATCCAGTGGTAGAGTGAGATTGTTTGCCTGCTTAATTTATCAAGAAAATAAAAAAATATATTTTTGAGAAAAAAAGTGTTGGTGATTAAAATATGTAATCAAGTTTAAATGAAATTACTTTACCTCTCCATCCTCTTCAAGATATTGAGGCTTCGAATAAGGGGGTACTGACATGGAAATTGGCACATTTTTTTGTGAAATTGAATTGATGTTGAAATCATTGAAATTGTTTGCCTGCTTAATTTGTCATTAAGATAAATGAAAAAATATTTTGAGAAAATAAGCATGGGCGATTAAAACACTTATCGAAGTTTAAATGGAATTACTTCACCTCTCTTTCTTCTTGATGAAACTGGAGCATTGGATAAGAAGGCACCAACATGGGATTTGGCAATGAATTTGACGAAAATAAATTGCAATTCAAATTGTATTCCTGCTTAATTTTTCATTAAAATAAATGAAAAAATATTTTTTGAGAAAATAAGCATGGGTGACTAAAACATGTAATCAGAATTTAAATGAAAACCATTTCACCTCTTTTTCTTCTTGATGATACTGAGGCGTTGAATAAGTGGGTACCAACATGGAATTCTCCAATGGATTTAGTGAAACTGAATTGCTATTGAAATCCATTGATAGATTGTAATTGCTTCTCTCCTTAATCTGTCACGAGTCAATTCCTTAAATAAGTGTGAACCTATTTTCCTTGATTCTTTACGAATTATTTTTTGCATTTTTTATTAATTACATTTGAAAAAAAATATTAACTACATTTATTGAAGTAACATATACTTGGTTCAATTGGTATATAATTAATATTTTGGAAACAAAATTTTAGATTTGAATCTTGTATATGAAAAAGTCGCATTAAAAAAATTAATTTTAACATTTTTTATCTGAACTCATTTATCATAAAGTTTATAATAATTCATACACATTATTTAATTAATTAAATTAAATCCCTTTAGTTTTATATTATGAGTGTTCTTTAAGATTGTCTCTTATAAAAGATGTATGTAATTTAATTATTTTTTTAAAAAAGCTACATATAGTGAAGAAGAAAAATCAAAGTTGCAATAAAATCTTGACATTTAAAAAAGAACAAAGACATTAAATGCATGGTAAGTATCATTATCTTTTGATTTCTCATTTGTTTATATGCCAAAACATTAATGGTATATTTTTTTTCTCTAAGCAAAAGCACCTGTAATATTATTTTCAAGGCTACAATGACATGTTAGGGTAACCAACAAAAGGTCCATCCTTAAGAATTATTATCCAAGTCTAAATTACAGGGAGTTTACCAAGTTTCAAATACATAAGTAGCTCTTTAAGAAATTATTGTACAATAATTTTCAACCACTTGTATAAGTCTAAAGTGCATGGCGTTTAACCATATATGTGGATATATATATATATATATATATATATATATATATATATATATATATATATATATATAAGTGATATTAAGTGGTCAAGAAGGGTCGAACCCGAATTCATGGGGAGGATGAAAGTTAATTAACTTCAAATTCTCGATCACTTGTATCCACATACATGATCATTAATGGCTAAATATAATATTTTGAAAACCAAACTATTCATTAATCTTCCTCCCCATGACTATTATATAAAATAAAATAAAATAAAATTGGTCGAACCCACTTGTATCCCCAGGACTATGTACTCACTTTTTTTAATCTAATAATCAATATTTTTTTTTTCTTTCAAAAACCTGAATAAACAAGTTTTATACCATCAATTTTTTTAAACTAAATTTATAACATGTTTATAATGCGTTTTTCATTGATGTTTAGGTTGCCCTGGGACCAGGTTACTTTTTCAGTTGAACTAACGAATCCAATCTTATTTTTCAATCATTGGTAAAATTCCTTAAAAAAATAGGATTACTTTAAGTTAAAGTGTTTTAAAAGAAAAAAATTAGGGAAAATGGAAATTATCTTATTCTAAGATTAGGACATGTTATAAGCATTATAATTTTCAATTTATACTTATTCCTTGTAATTTAGATATATAACATCACCCAACAGTTTTAAGATTTTAGAAGTGTTGGTCATTGAATTGGTATCAAAGCCTCTTTATTTAAATGGCAAAAAAAAAATATTACTGTTGTTCTAATTCTTCTATTGAAAAAATAATATTTTATTTGTTAAAAAATGGATTTTAACACAAGGCAAAAGAGACACAAATATTTTAAAATGAAGAGGTGACTGGCTAACTGCAAGGAATCCAAAACTTTATAGCGTGATTTTTTTTGTTTCTTCATAATTATTTCTCATTTTCTTTATCAAGTGGAATAAATCAGAGATAAAAAAACAGAAGGGTAAAAATTTAATCCATTAGTTTTATTTTATGCGCTGGTCAAATTAAATAATAAATTGCATCAGACAATAATTGTTCTGACTTCTGAAATTCATTTCAAACGGGATAGGGAGCAGCTGGACACGTGGAATCAAGCTCAGGGAAAAAGTATAAAGAAAATGATATTTATATTAAAAAAATTATAACAATTATTATATATTATGTTTTCCGTCGTATTGCTCACATTATACTTTTTTCTCTTTTCGTGTTATCTTTTTTTTTCTTCTATAAAATTGTTACAAAAATCTTTCGTAAGAATAAATAAATACGACTATTTTAAATTAAACATATGAATCTAGGAATTAGCTTACTTTCACGTGTGGCTACACATGACCATGCACTCACCATCATGGTTTATGTACAAGGGTCAAGGGTGGCTGCTCAAGTAATTGCTCTGCCCGTAATATCACCATGGATAGCTTGCTTTCTAGAACATGACTTGAATAATTTTGTATACCGCATATATAAAGTGAAAATAGAAACTAGTTTTGGTAATTAAAATTAAATTATTTTTAATCATTTATGTAAAATTAAATGATAAGATTAAATTAACTTTTGTGAAAAAATAATTTTGACAATTCACATAAAATTACTTTTAACTTTGACATTTCGTGAGTAAAATTATTGTTGATGGCATATCAAGGTGACAAATAACATCAGAGTAGCTAATTTCAATTATTAAATTTTACACGAATAGCGAGAATCAAACAAGAACACTTCTTATTGTAAGATAAAATTAAAAGAAAAATAGAAAAAAAAAACGTAGTATTATATTACAATATTTTTATTATGTAAATTATATCTATAAGATGTTATAATATTAATTTCAAATTATTTATCATTTAATTAATATACATCAAAATTAACATGATACAAAAGAATAACTAGAAGTTAGACTCCTTGGGGAAAAAACTGATATTTGAAGCAACAAATATAAATTATGACAGCAGAGACAAACAAGTGAAAACATATTTCGAAAGTATATGCGTTTAACAAAAAAATAAATTACAATTTCTAGGTGATTCTTCAACATTTTCTGTGGAATCACACGGGAAATTTCGAAAGGAAAATTCGAGAAATCCAAAAAAAGAAAAAAAGAACAATTAATGTACAGGATATAGTTCATGAGACGCAACCAAGGCCTTTGAAATCTCAAAAATGAGCCTGGCCTCAAACGCATCACGGGTATAATCCTTAGACACTTGATGAGAATCAGCCTTTGGAATCCTTTTGCTACCAAATATGTTGTCCGTGCTCATGGACTTCAACATGAAATTTGTGTAAGCATTTTTTAGCTTTGCCATCATCTTCAACGGTGACCTAACCATCCATGTCAATTTTGGAATTGCCTTGATCCTCCATTGCCTACGTGGGCTTCTTCTTCTTGACCTAATCATCTGTGTTCTCTTTCCACTGGTGGTAGCGGTGGCACCGCCGTCGCCGTCGAGGCGTTGGTAGCGTCTCCTTCTCAAGTACCTCTTTATGCCACCATAAGTTGGCTTAGGCAATAGTGACTCCGTTTCCATATTGCTTTTGTAAATTAAGCTTGAAGGAGGAGGAGAAGGTGAGTTTATCTTCTCTTATATACAAGTGCATTCAACGTTGTGTGAGGATTTAAAGGGATTTATTGATTTTTGAAAAAAACAAAGTCAATAAACTACGGTTTGACCCGAAATGTGGGTGTGACCGTGGGAGTCAACATGAACATTGAACAACATAATTTCCTCCTTCTAATATTCTACTAGTTTTTTTTTTTTTTTTTTTTGTGAATAAACGATTCATCCGTCAAGTGTAATGAACTCACCTTGAGACATAATCAACACTACTACTAATCGTCGATTGGACTATGTTAAAAAGTCATTGGTCACATAATTAGTTATCCATTTTATTGATAAAATAACAGTTGTATATAGTATAACCTAAAATTAACCTTATTAATAGTAAAAAATTATGACAATTATGCGTGCAACACAAAGACACACACGGGAACGAGATTGCCGATCGTAAGCACGTGGAAATGGAATCAAACAAGATTATCATATTAAAAAAAAAAAAAAAAGGCTGCATCTAGAAGTTTAGACTTTGATAGTTTTTTTTTTATAGATGTATGTCTGATCTGATTACTTATTAATCCATTGCACACGACGTCACCCCCACTTTTTTTTTTTTGCAAAGCGATTTTTCATTAAATCCATACATATTGATGTTGTTTGGTTCTGCAGGTTGACAATTTCTAAAAGTAAGACAGTTCTTTCGCTTATAAATTGTATACAGTAATACAGAAATCTAGTCGATTCATTGTGACGATTAGAGAAAACAAAACAAAATAAAGGGGAAAAACTCTTATTTGATTGGGAAGAATATGAGAGAAAAATATCATTATGTAATTATATTTTTCATAAAAAAAAAGATCTCTAATTTATTTTCCTCCTATTTAGGTAAAGTTTTAGACCAAAACGCGACAAGAAGATTCCCAATATAATGAAACTATTTTTTTCAACCATTGAGTTCTTTGCTTTTTGAGTAGGAATATGAAGGATCTTCACAAATTTTAGTTTTTTGAGGTAGTCATAAGATTAATCCTAAATTTAAAACTTAAACACACTTAAAATTTATTATTCTTTCCAAAAATATTATGTAATAATCAAATTCAAATCTTATCCACAAAATCAACGTATATTATCAATTATGTTATTCTCATCTGGTATATGCATGGCTGTATTAATTAATGAAGCTCATTTAAAAACATGTTTGTCTCATTCAACGAAGCGGCAAAGGATTAAGGGACTAAGGGGGTGTTTTCTTGTTTTTTTTATCTGTTTTTATTTCTTGTTTTCATTTTTTATTTATCTCATGAATCTCCACATCAAATCAAATCAAATTAATTTTTTCCTTAATTTATTATTAAAAATAGTGATTTCTACTTTCTATTCAAATGTCTAGGTTTCTTCCAGGGATATTAATTATCTTTAAATATTAATTTATAGATCAATTGATTTATAGTTACAAATTACACTAATTATATATTTATATATATTAATTCCATTTATTAATTTATATATATATATATATCATAGTAATACGTTGACATTAATTTAAAATAATCTTATTTTCCTATTCTTTTAATTGTGTTATCAAGAGTTTAGAACTTCTATTTGAAATCCAACTAATTCTCCTCCTACACAAACCCATTGAATTGACCCATTTTAATATATATGTCATAATTATCACAATAATTTTTAATTAAAATATATACCACCTGTAATTATCAGGTGAACTTGAAGAAGAAATCAATTTAATTCCATTTTAAATTCTATTTACAAGGAAAATTAACAAACAAATATGGTATATTTCCATTTAAATAAAGGCACATTGTATACATAGTTCAAACTAATCATAGATTTTAAAATTATTGTAATTATTGTACTTTTTTTTATAGATCTGGAGTATTTTTCATTAAAGACCACCATTTTGAGTTAGATAGGACTATTATTATAGATGACAAAATTTTGTATTTAAATATTTATCGTGTAATTATATATCCAATATTCAAACTTGGAATTTTTTATTAAATTAGAATAACTCTAGTTGATTCACGCGCTAAGTGATATTTTAAATTAATTATCTTTTTTAATTTTGATAAATATTTAAAATTTTGTTAAATTATTTTGAATTAACAACGTGTAAAAACCATAGTTATTAAAATCGGATCAGATCGGCCAGTCTAATCGGTCCAACCGGGAATCGGTAGTATAACCAGTCCAATTTTGTTATTGAATCAGTCGTGTAGTTGACTTGATCAAAACCAGTCAAACTCGGGCAAAACCAGCTAAAACCAGCCAAAACCAGCTAAAACCAGTCAAAACTAGACTATTTTCAAAATCCAAACCAAATTGTGCCTGAAAAAAATGGACTCCGAAACGGTGTTGTGTTGTTGGTCTCCTTGACGCCGTTGTGCCGTTGTCGGGTCTTCAAACCGCCATCGTCATCCTCTTCTTCGTTCTCTTCTTCATGGAGAAGTTCGTCCCGGAAAAAATGAAGCACAAATCCTAAATGAGGTGCAAAAGATGAGGTGAGGTGTAGAAAATGAGAAGAGGTAAGGATGGCATGGAGGTGCAGTTGCGCAAAGAAAGAAATAAGAATATGAAGAAACAAGAAGATGCGCAGCCATTGCACGGAGAAATAAGAGGAGGAAGTGCAAGCAGAAGTAGGGTATATATATTTTAGGATTAGGTTTTACCTTTGGGCCTCCAATTCATTCATTTGCTTCTTGTATACCTCTTATTACTTTCTGCACTCTTTTTGCTCATTTTTTTAATTAAAAATTGGACTTGTGTTTTAATTTAATTAGTTTCTATTTACATTCTTTTTCATTATTAGTACACTTTACTTATAATATCAACTTTAATACTTCAATTGTTATTTTAAATTTTTTATTATACTTTTCTTAATTAAATAATATTAGTTATATATTTATATATATAATATAATTTTAAATTTTTAATATATACTGGTTCAAACCGATTCAATTACTGACTCACCGGTTGGACCACTGAATCACTGACCCACTACCTCGACCGGTTCAATGACTGAACCGGTTTTCACAACAATGGTAAAAACTAAATAAATAGTGTGATAATAAATGAATAATTTAATATGAAAATAATTTAAATAAACATTCCACATTAAAGTCAAAATTAATGATCCATTTTAAATTCATCTTCTATTAAATTCTATTCATCAAAATGTCATAAAAAACGTCAGTAAACTATTTTTTTTAATTGATACCATTTGCATTAATTCAGTTTAATATAAAACTAATTAAAAAGGATATTCAATATCAAATGGAAATTACATATTGATCATTAATGATCATTTTAATAACATTTTGATTATTTTTATAAATAAATAAACAAACATTTCATATTTTATTCTATATTTAATTCCATTATGGGCCTTTCATTTAAAAAATGAATTATTTACAAAAAGATTTTGCATACTAAATATTTTCCATAAATAATGTTGTCATGTCTCTCTTACTCATCTCATTATATATGTCATGAATTTTCACATTAATTAATCATGTGCATTCAACTTAATTTTTTCTTAATTTTTTTTGTTGAAATAAAGGAGATGCCTACTTTTTTTCCCCTAAGGCATATAGTACGAGTGTCTCTCAACTGACTAGGTCAGAGACTAATTTTATTCGTATTGTATAGTTATTATTAAACCAACACTACAAAAAAAACCTTCATTTCCGACGGGCCATTTCCCACTGCTCAACATCCGTCGAAATTTAAGCCATTTTCCAACGGAAGTTTCCCATTGATTTTGATTCTGTGGGAAATTTTCATTTATCCCAAATTTGTTTAGTGTAACCCTAGCCGCGCACGCATTGTCTGAGAAGATTCATTCCCAGCTTTCGAACTGTGCGACTCTGCTTCCTCCGTCTTCCTCCATCACAGGTACCAATTTCTCTTTCGAACTGTGCGACTCCGTCTTCCTCCATCTTCCTCTGTCTTCCTCCATCGCGACTTCCATTGTTTGAGCTTATGAGGGTCTGCATCCATTTTTTGTTGTGAACAGATATCCTATAAGTGAGTGGAGCCGTTTTCATTTAAATTGGTGTCGTCTTCGATTTCAAGCGTTGGTGAGTGTATTCTACCATAACTCTTGGTTGTTCTGTGTTAGGGGTTTTTTGATTTTGTTGCATTTAACAGGGCTACCATAATGGTTTTTGTTTGGTTACTTTTATGTTGGTATTTTGTGTTGTGCTCTGTGTTTTGATTTTGAGTATCCAAATATATTTATCGTAATGCCATCCAACAAAAGGGATGTGAAACGCTGACTGCAAGATATGTCTATCAAAATTGCATTCTTGTATAATTATATCATACCCCAATAAACTTAAAACTGAAGCCTGTTACAATACTTATGAGTTATGACACCCCTACATCAAGAAGCCTTAAGTTATGATACCTTGTGTATCATCAAGTAGTTATGACACCCCTAGCTACATCAACAATGTGGCCTTTGAAGCAATAATAAACCTCTGCAACATACTATTATAGTTGAACTGAGACTGATACAAGCAAATGAAAATCTAGAACAAGCTAGAAAACCATTTTTTTTAAATCTTTTAATTTTTCTACAAAACATGTATGGAAGTTTTGATATATCAAGTTTCCTTTCCATCGCAGCAATGTGAACCTTGCGGTGGCGTTTGAATTTTTTAATTAATTGGCCTCTTTTTGCATTTATTTTATGTTCTGGTGGAACGTTTAATAATTTGCTTAACTATTCTGTTTGTTCCTAGGATTTCCTTTTAGAATGAGACTTATGAAACATATGGGTATTATAACCTGAGGTTCGTGTTTTGGTTTACCTCCCCCCTCTTTCAGGTGCTATTGTTGTAGTTGTAGTTTAAACTTGTTGATTAAATGTAAGATTACACAACCAAGCAAAATTCAAGTTGCAAGTAAAAAGTGTTGTTTCGTCAGCTTCTGCATAGCCTTAATTGTTTATGCACCCCTCTCCTTCAGGTGCTACTGTTGTAGCTGTAGTTTAAACATGTTGATTAAATGTAGATTATACAGCCAGGCAAAATTCAAGTTGCAAGTGTTAAAAGGGTTGTTTCGTCATCTTCTGCATACTGTTAACCTTAGCTTTAATTGTTTCTGCTGCCCTATCAGTTATTGTTATGAGTAGTGAAACCTTAGTGATGTCATTAATTTCAAATAGTTTGTTTCCTGTTGGCTGTCAGTTTTGCATCTATTGCAATCTAAATGGGAAAATTGTCATTATGTCGCTTCTTTCTTAAAATGTTTTGCTCATTAATATATGATTGATTTTCTTCATGTTGTGTTAATGGTGGTTAGGGATTTGTCACAAGTCATAATCATTGTTTTGCTTCTTTCATGTTTGTATAGTTATTTTGTTATATTGTAAGTAGCTTTAGCTTACATGAAATTTTCTTACCTACCATTACCCCCCGTGTAAATATTAATTCATGAATACAGTTGTAAGCTGGAACCAAATGAGGTTGTGGTACTTGATAATTTTTATATCCTTTTGTCTGTTTTGATATCAGTGACCTTTGCTTTATGATCCTATATTTGTTTTGCTTTTAGTGCAACCTTTTCACCAAAAGATTAGTAATTGCCCCCTGTCAATGGTCTGTGTTTCCAACCTAATAAATGGTACTTCAATAATGCTAATGCTTTCTTTGGTGAGTTTTGATATACCAAACCAGTGTTTCATAAGCTTTCTTAAGTTCACATACTAGCTGAGCTGTGTCACAACAATGTCACTCAAGTTGACTTGACTTTGACATACTTGTAAATGTGTTTGGGTATCTAAATGTGTTGGATGTGGTGCTCTTATCACAAGATAGTTTATCCAAGAAGTAGTTCTTCTGAATTTGAAGATCCACCTCTGAGTCAACTTCAGAGTCCATTCTATCCCGATCTTTGGGTTCAAAATCAATTTGATTACAAGAACCACAGTGAGAATCATCACTAGCACATTGTCGAATATATTCTTTGCATCACCTTCGTGATATGATTCTTCATTTTCATCTTCTTCAGTTAGAGCAACAACAAGTCTTTGGAATAGTTGGGTAACCTTGTCCTATCTTTCCATGTCCTTTTTACCACCTAAAGCATCAAACTTAGTTGATTCTTCATCATAGTGACTTCTCTTTCTTTCCTCTGAACCCTGAGTGGTATAAGGACAGTTTTGAAAAATAGAAGTAGATAGGATGAAGTAGATGTTAAAAAAAAATCAACTTACGTTTTACTCTTATCATTATGCTTCATGTCTTGTATTGGCTTCATTGTTGGTACATTCTGTGACTTCTCCCTCCCAGATGGGAGGCCTGACCTTACTAATGATAAATTCCTTCCACTTCTTCCTTGTCTCTGCACACTATCTCCAGATTCATCTGTTGATATCTTATTCTTCCCCATTTGAAACACAGAAGCCCCAGCCTTATCTGCAGCCATAGCAAAGTCACTTCCATTCACGGCTTTTTCTTTTATTTTGTTTTCCCCCGCTTCAGATTCTTCACTTTCAGATAACTGTTGCACTTATAATAGGTGTCAAGTATGCATGTTTTATTTGAAAATACATGATTAGACATGAAGATTAATGTGCGATTTTGATGACACATGCTCACTGCTACTTCATTTGCCAAAAGTCGGAGAAGAGAGCTTTGAAGACAAATAAGAACAATCTTGGGTGGGAAGAAGAACGTCAGCATTTACTTTCTGTTGTGTGGCCCAGATCTACCAAGGTACGTTTCATGTGAATCCTATATGCAAAAAAAAAATTCATGTTATTGCTTCTTGGATTATGAAATGTTTATATGTTAATATGTTTTTAGACTGTCAAATGTTTAAATTGGAATTCATACTGAATTTCAATGCCTCTGGTTTTTCTTTGTGTGTGTGGTAGTTTAATTA
>PYAF01001986.1:1901197-1913192 GCA_007407185.1 Glycine tomentella
GTAAAAATTGATTATATATTTTAAATACCTAATCAATATCTCTTTTTTTTTTAATCTATTTCTTCCTATTACATCATAAACTCTACTATACATGTCTTTCTCTCTTTCTAGATATTAGATAATAAATATTACATGTTTATTAAACATTTTTTTTATAAAATTCCTATAGAAATGACTTTTTTAAGGGTATATAAATACAACTTAAACAGTGTTTTTCATATGCAAAATAGTAGTAGTGTAATATTACATACATATTTCCTCTGGTCTTATATATATAAAAAATATTTTTATTTTAAAATTTTTTAACTAACTTTACTTTATTGAATAATACTACCTTTAAAATATTCTTCATTTAATTGAGTTGTTAGTTTCAATAATTCTTTCTTATTCTTATATCAAATTTCAATGAAAAGTTAATTTAAAAAATATTTATTAATAAAAAAGTATTACTAATAGTTATTTTTTAAAATAAATAAAAATATGAGAAAAAAGGTTATATATTTATGCTGTAATTTTTTTTTACACTAAATAAAATTTATAATATAATAGATTCATTAACTTTTAAAATAATTAAATAATAATTTGTTATTAAATGAAAATAGACGTTAAACTCTAAAAATATATAAAAGAAATTTCCTTAAAATTTAAGCACACATGCAGCAAATACATTTATGGCCGCCATGTTGGGCCCGTGCGATAAGAACAAAAATTGATACCCAAACATGCAGAGTTGAGAAATCTTATCCATCCATCAGCAAGTGAGCAAAGCAAAAGTGATGGAAAGCAGAGCTGATGCTGACTCTTTCTGGACCTGGAATGCCAACAACCAAAAACAATTCTCAGTTAACAAGTTCCTGGGAAACAACAAACCCCCCAAACCTCGAGCATCAGTGTTCGGTCCTGGCTTCGGAGCTGGCATCGGATGCGGCGCCGGAATAGGTTTGGGTTTGGTTGGTGGCTTCGGCTACGGAGGCTGGCCCTTCAACCATATGCACCTCGTTTTTGGTCTCGGAATGGGTTGTGGAATGGGTGTCGGCTTGCGACTTCGGCCAAGGCATTGGATACGATTTTAATTTCCGGACCCGTAAGTCTAGAAAATCCAAGAAAAATTTCTCAGATCCCCAAAATACAATTGTTATTCAGATATGATCAATTCATAATAATGTAATGTTGCATTTTTTTTTCTTCTTTTTACTCTATGCTTAGTTTCTGCATTGGTTGTTGAGTCGTGGAGAAAATTGACACATTTGATTGTCTGACGGCGCACCATATTTATAATATAAGATGCTTCATTTGATTTGATTTAATCCCTGAAATAGCAATCACATGAGCAAAGTCAGCATTTTCTTCTTGGAATCAACGTTTGTAAATTGGATTTCCAAGCTGATATTTAACAGTCAAAGAGTTGCCGCAAAGTGTTATTTACTTCGTTGCTGCTGGTGAACACTGCAGAGTAACTTATGTTTACGAGTATTTCTGACACAAGCTATAAATCTTGCGTATGATAAGCACTTAAACCGCCACTATTCCACACCTATAAATACTCACAATCATCTTCGCCAACTATGTTTGCCCAAATATTTAATACATTTGCGTATCTAAAATTACATGGTTATTGAAAGCCAATTGATCCAAAAATGTGTTTGAATGAATGGCAATCTTCAAGAGATTTCGTATTTTCTTACGTCAACATATTAACAAAATATTGAAATAACAAAGGTTAATTGCCCCAAACCTGACTCTTACAAACAACTACGCTTCAAAGTTTTCAGAGACACTAGTGACTGAATCGAAACAATTATTCAACAAAATGTGTTAGTTTTATGTACTGGTTAAAATCCTAGTATATGAACTAACATCTGATTTACATTTTACAAAGAATAAGATAATGAAATGTACAGACTTTATCCCCTCCCAGATTCAACGTCATCCAATGTGGCATTATGATCCCGTGATAAAGTTAACCCCATACACCCATGGAGACCTTGTTCCTCCAGGCTCTCAACCTGAGCCTCTGCTAACTGTTCTTGACCAGAATTTTGAACAGTAGGAACTTGGGTCATACCACGTGATTCTTCCAACATCCTAAAATATGCATACGGACCCCAGCCTGCACAGAAAAACAACAGATCTAGAACATCAAAAGGTTGACACCATACTTCATAACAGGGAAAAAAACTTATGCACTTTGGTTAATGTTAGACAGAAAATTATTTAGAGTGAGTCATCTAATAGAATCTGTATTGAAGCAAACCTTCAGAATGATAAGGAAGAGGAAAAAACTGCAAATAGCAAAATGTAGCCACTGTAAGCCCTGGAGGACGAAATATTATGTAGTGAGTCAAGTGTCAGCAACAGTGTTAAGTAGTTTACTTACAACTAATTGTGATAGAAAGGATACCCCAACCTAAAAGACCTCCAGCAAACACATCCTGCCAGTGGTGCCAGTAGTCGTCAACTCGAGAAATGCCAACAAGGGATGCAAAAAGTAGTGGCATAAAAACAATGCAAAGTTTTGCAACATGACCTTTGCGATCAAATGCTTTTATTTTTCCAGATAAGTACAATGATAAAAAACCCAGACTAGCAAAGGACCCTGCAGATAAATTGAAATTATTTAAAACAAACAACTAAAAAGAAATGTGAGTACACATGCTTTGAATGAGCTAAACTAACTCCACCATTCATTATGAGCATGACAAAGCCAGTCTTTTTTGTAGACCTCAGTACAAATAACACATGAAATAAATGCTACATACATGAAGTATGGCCGCTTGGGAAACTCTTATATCCTTCCTTTATGACCTTTTTGTCACCATGACAAATGACATCTCCCCATTTATCATAAACCTAACAACAAGCCATTAATCATTATGTATGCCCGCTGTCAAGAATCAACATAATTGACAAATATGAATTGAACACCTAAAATACATACATCCTTTCCATCTGGAAAACATCGCCAGAAGAAGTTCGGACGAGGTCGACCTACTGCATTTTTTATTGCTTCAGTAAATACTGATGTTATTAAAATGGAGAACAATAGACCTGTGTCAGCAAACAATTTCCAGTTATCGTCTCAAACAGTTTCATTTCAACAAATAGAATATGCTTGCTACCAATTAAATAAATGAGGGGTATTTAAAATTTAATACCCAGCACAGCATGATGAAGATCATAGACATCTCTCCTTCGAATATAGACAACAACAAAGATCAATATAGGCAATAAACCTGCATACATCTAACCATAACAAAATAGTAAATGACAAGAATCTTGTTAATGTAATTATTCAAGGAATAAAAAGATCACATATTATAACTGAAGCAAAACTTACAGGAACAGCCCATACAGGAACTGTATTACTCTTCAGGGGATATTTAAGATCGGTCATCATATCCTTCCCAACAAAGCGATGGAAAGGATGGATAACGTACAGGCCAATAACAATCAACACGAGGAGCAAGAGAATGAGCCAATCATGTTTGTGTTTTCTCACAACAGCATATCCATGAGAACTCACAGTATGTGAACCAAGTTGGACTTCCCTCGTCCTGAATTCCTACAGCACACAAAAACCACAATTGAGATTAGGAGTTGTCAGGAAAGATGTTCAATTCTTCTTTCACAAACACCAGCAGATGTCCAACACGTCTACGTAACAAAACAATCAAATTCAATAAGAGTCATCCTTTTGAAAATTTGCATTCTTATTACCATGCTGTGTATCTTCATATACTAATAATACGAGGGTCAAGGGTAATGCAATGGACAACAGACAACCTAGTAGATATGTTTCATCAAAATAATGTGAATAATAGCATTTAAAGAAAATACAGAAGTCCATCAGCTCATGAGCAAGAGAAAAGACAGTATAAATGTTTGATGGTGTTAGATGGGAGAATTCCATCTCTATTAAAAATCAATATGCATTTTGCTTAATTCCTATCTCTGTGGCAAGGAGCTCAAATGAGATTGTGAAAAGCCTGATTCAACTATAAACTGGTAATTTACAACAGTTTTAAACTGCTGACAGAAAGCTGTGTAGAGAAGAGACTGTTAAATGCCAGTTATACAGACATGTGTGATATGAGAACATGTATTCTTATTCTTAAATGATCATTAAATATTACTTCAATCCCTCCACCTCATTTTCTTGTTTAAGAAAATACTTGAAACGTATTGTGTACTCATAATAAAATATCGTAATGGCAAGCCTGAAGAATCTCCTTCAGTTATTAAGGAAAATCTTATTAAATTGTATACCTCTTCATTGTTTGTGTCTATCAATGGAAAATTAATGGATGAAAAGTGAGCACCAGTAACAGCAGAGATCCCCAGCCTCCTGCCTGATAAATCCTAGGTAATTCCAAAGAAAGCAATATCAGGGACAAATACCATTAAAATACCCTGATTTGCTTTGTCTCTTGAAACTTTTGGCCCTTTTTTTTTGTGTTTTCATAGACACAACAGATATATGTGAAAGTTAAACAAAGCTGCAAAATGTCTAAATAAGAAACCTGGAAAATCTTATTTGTCTAACACATAAACATTTTAAATATTACCGAATTTTTAAATCTATTTATTCAGCAGGAATGTCAGCATCTCTGGCTACATGTATGCAAGAGCATGTGTTCATCACAAGAATGTAAACATCAATCAAACACAAAGACCAATAATTTTAGGATTCTGGAAAATCACCACAAAACAAAATCTACAATAGTAATCGAAAACAAATTACACAGCCTGTTTTAGTACAAATGAACCAGAAGGCACAATGCAACTATATAAAGAGGGAAAAAAAAGGATTAAGCGAGGGTGAAGCATTGGTTAACATGAAAGAGATAAGTTCAAGAGTTACGAGCCAAAGACAAGAGAGTTCATTTATCAAATCAGACGCAATAAATTAAACGAACTGATGTGATCCAAAAAACAGCAAGCCAGCATTTATAAATGTTCTGTTTTGGAAGACAAACATAACTTAACTTAGAAGCAAAGAACAAGAACATTGTTTGCATTTAACTTGATTTCTGATCAAGAGAAGAAAGGATAAAAGCTTTACATATATGAATAAAATCCATAACCTTTATCTTGGGAATCAATTAAATGGTTTAAAAACATCAATTATCACACAGATCCATCCATCAATTAAAAACTTTATTACCATTAATATAGCTTCAAAAGCTTAATTTTTGAGCTTCAAAGCAGTATCCAGAGAAATTCAAGCATTCAACATAGAATAAGCGTGTGTTGACAGAGAAGAAGAACAGAGTTGAAGTAGTAGTAAAAAAGCGCTGACCTGAAATCGGGTCCTAACAGACTGAAAACGAAAGAAGGGTCTTAAATCCCACCAAGAAGCCATAGTGTGACGCAACGGAAAACCATTCAAAGAAATAGAGACAGAAAGATTAGGAATATCTAATGAAAGCTAGAAAAGAAGTGAAAAGTAAAGGGTTTGCAGAGAATAATAGCATATGCATTGAAAAAGAAGTGGGGAATTTCAATTTTTGTCCACACGACAAAATATGAAGTGACAGAGAAACTGGGTTAGTTATGTCACTCATTCACATTATACAAATCAGTAATTGTATGGATGATGTGATAAAAAAAAGACAAACAAAGCGAAGGTGGTGAAAATTAAAGCGGCTCCTAAATTGTTGCATTTTTTGGTGTTTAGATAAACTTATACCAATCACCTAGGTGTTAAGGACTCTCTATTTTTGGCATAAGGAAACATGTAATTGTCTGTTTATTCGTCAAACTTTCTAACTTTCGAGTATTACTTTAACATAGTACATATACATTTTAAGGAGTTCCTTCTTTAAGTCTTAACTGCCTAAAGTTACTTTTATTAATAAAAAAGTTACAATAGAGAGGGGAATGGTTTCCATACATTTACACAGTAACACAGCGATCGTTAGGGCTTGTTAGAGGGAAATTTAGGAAATACGAACTTATTTTTATGAGTTTCTATTATTAGAGTTTATTCACGTAACTATTAAGAGTATAATTGGATTTTATATAAAAACTGATTTATAAATGTTAAATATTATTTTATTTGTTAAAATCAATAAAATAATACTATATATAATATAACAAAAAAATATTATAAAAAAGTTTGGTTTATTGGCAAGGTGGCATCTTCTTTTGGTGTCATATCTATCAGGAGGCCACCCAAGTAATAACAGGGTTTTTTATTATTATTTATTATTTTACTCCTTCCTTTACTTTGTTGCAAGATTTAGTCTATGAAGCCCTGATACACTAAAATGACAAATTTTAAAGATGTCATATTTGTGTCAGACACCGATACGGTTTTGATACATCGCCGATAAGAATCTGAGAAGTATCAATTTTATTTTATGTAGTAAAAAATACAGGACATTACTAGGATACAACAGCAATATGGTTTAAGGTGATGGGAAAACTGAAGCTGTTTTGGGATAAGACTCCAACACAGCTTGAATCATTTTTATAATTTTAAACTTTTAAATTTAAGAATTTTTAAATCAAAAAAGCTTAAAAGTAGAGAACACGCGGCCTTCCTCTTCTCCAGCAAGCAGCAGTACATGTGATCATGTGTAAAACCAGTAAAATCTAAAATGAGATCGAGTATGCTGTATTCCATAACATAAAAGAAAAGAACTAAAATTATATATATATAAAAACATAAGTAACTATCATGTTTGTTTATATGGCTTTTGACCAGCAGGATGCATTTAAGTACCGAACAATATCATTGATTACTCAGTTCTCCTCCTTAATTTTGGTTAACAAGTGGCTGAAACCAGTTGTTAGGGCTGATGTTGAGGTCAGAGATGCTTGTAGTATGCTGATACCCTGCACCACCATGGTAAAACTAAAGTAATCTAAGGTAACACTACTACAAATTTAAAGCAAACAATAAAAAAATAAAGAGTTGCGTAACATGAATGTTCATACGGTGTAGTAAAAATAAAACACAATCCGACCACATAGGCGTCAGAACCAAATCATCAGTTGCCATATACATTGTTGGTCCTTTTACAAATCCTTTACTTTTTCCTAACTCAAATATGGTATCAACCAACTCCATAGTTGTGCATGTTTCATCGCCTCTGTTTACTTTCCTGACTGTGAAATTTAAATACCAAGAAGTAAGTTCTATTTTATAATTGCTGTTGATTCTTTGCTTAGTTTCACAAAAGTAATTCTGGAATGGGGGCATGGTAAATTGGGAGTGGCTGAATGCTTAATTTGAATTGTGGAGCAACCACAGGATTAACAAGTTTGTTCTTTATTTCCCGTGTTGTCCAATAATCTTCGTCTAAATCAACAATACTCTTATACAATCCATCAACATCAGCCCTAACAGCTGGTCTCAGCCACTTGTTAACCAAAGTTGCAGTGGAGAACTGAGTAATCAAGGATATTGTTCTGTACTTAGGATACATCATGGACAAAAGCCATATAATCAACATGATTGTTACTTTTGGTTCTTATGCTGAGTTTTTTTTTCTTTTAAGTTGATGAGATTAAGGCTTTACTTAAAACATGTTACATACACATTTCCTTTAGGGTTGAACAAATGGAACAACAAAAGATATCTCACTTTCGATGTAAAAGAAAGAAAATCCTATACTGAGCATTCCAAGTTGAACAAATGGAACTGCTTTTTGCTTTCAAATCACATAATAAAACCCCTTGTAACGTTGAGATGATGGCTCATATGGTATTAAGTTCTTACGAATAGCTAGTTGGATATTTTGGATTCTATATTCTATCCTTCTCTTTTCCTCGAAGGACAAAAAGAAAATATTTGTCCAATTGAAATTTATTGTGTTAAAAACATTTTCTGATAAAATTTATTAGTGGCTTGCATTCTAAATAGCACCACACATGCACCAATAATCAATTATCAGTTATTTTTTACAATTTCAAAATAAAAAATAAAAAAATTGTTTTAGTAGTAAAATCCTTTATCGATGTTATGGATGGAACAATGATGAAAAACACTCGAGCCATGTGGGAATGATAATATTAAAAGGAAGGGAAGAAGGGACATAGTGAGAACATGGGTTCTGTGATGAGAATTACATGGCACTCACTAATAGGTATGTTGCCTCACACACACTCTTCCCTGCTTCTAAATTTTAGCAGTGATAAATATCAAGAGCCATAATTATCACTTTTTCTATTTGATTTCACTATGTATCCCTAGTGTTTTTCTTTCCCCTAAAAAGCTTTGTCAAATTTGGTATTACCTTCTTTCTCTTCTTAATAGTAAAAGGACTGATATGCCGAGCTGCAGGTGAAGCAGTCTTCTGAAACTTTGCTCCCCTTGCAGGAGTTATAGTGCCATTAAGTTTGATGCTCTTTCTAGACACGGCTCTCTGGAAGTTCTTGGATGAACTCTTCTCGCGTTTTCTTGGCCAATTGTCAAACTCCTCATTACTACTAACTCTTCTGGAAAGCATCTTCTCTTTGGTGTAAACCTCCAGCTCTTGCTCCAGTTTTGTTTCTTTGAGTTCTTTTTGAGCTATTTTTGTTTCCATCAGTATTTCCTTCTCGCTGGCCTTGAGAGCTTCAATCCATGCCTCAGCCGCTGCTATTTTTTTATCAGCAATTTCTTGTGCTGAGGCTGCATGATTTCTTAAATACTCATACTCAAATTTTGAGATAGTGATCATGGAACTATGCTGTGTTGTTAAAGCTCTTTCTCTCATGGTGGTCTCAGTAATAGTTTTTAGCTTCTCTAAGGCTAGAGCTTCTGATGCTTTGGCTACTTCTAGCTCTTGCATGACGCCTTGCAATCTTTCCTCGGTCATTTCTATCTCAAACTCAACTTGTTGAATCTCTTCCTTGCTGGCTGCAACCTCTTGGCTTACATCCTCATTTTCCTTTTTTGCTTCTTCTGTTTC
This sequence comes from Glycine tomentella, assembly GCA_007407185.1. Taxonomy (NCBI): domain Eukaryota; kingdom Viridiplantae; phylum Streptophyta; class Magnoliopsida; order Fabales; family Fabaceae; genus Glycine; species Glycine tomentella. Next base: position 1,910,098 of record PYAF01001986.1, read on the forward strand.
TGTCTTCAGCTTTTCAAGAGTATGAGACAGGCTCATGACTATAGATCTCGCCTTTTCCTCTGCAGCAGACACAGCTTCTAATTTAGATTTTGCTCTCAAAATCTTGGAATTGAGATTTTTAACTGTTGAGTCCACTTTCCCTTCCTTCTTCTTCAACCGATCTGTCTCAGCAGTGACATGCTTCAACTCATTTCTTATGACATCCATAGAGGCCATAAACTGAAAACCTTCTTCTCTAACCAAAGCTAATTCTTTCCTAGCTGCCTCCAATTCTTCCGTTATAGTTTGTAACACTATAGGGTATTCTGATTCCTCCCCTTTCCTGAAACTTCCTTCCAATTGCTTTACACTCCCATCTCCTTGCACCCTTTTATCCATATCCTTAACTGACTTTAACTCGTTCTGCAAGAAATCAATATCTGATGTTGTCACAGCCAATTTCATTTCAAGCTCCTTTGACTCATCAATCTCTTCAATAGCCTCCTTCAACTTTCCCCTCGCACTTTCCAATTTTAATGAAAATTGATTTGCTTCCTGTTCTCTCTGGGCCTCAACATCTGCCAGTTCTTTCAAAGCCTCGATCCTGGCCAGTTCAGCAAGTACTTGCTCCTCATTGGCCTCCTCAATCTCCCTTCTAAGCTCTTCTGCAGTTGTTAAACATGCTAACATCTTCGAGTTTGATGCTTCAATTTCCTTCTCTGCCCTGGATTTCTGTTCCATCATAGAAGCCACATCAAGCTTAAGCTTGAACAATTCCTTTTTGAGATATTCCAACTCTCTCATGACTTGTGCATACTCATAATTCTCATTCCTCTTTGCAACAACAATTGCCCTGTGGTTGCTCTTCCCCCTCTTCTCTAGTCTTTCTACATCTACCATTTGTGTTTTTGCCTTGTAACTTGACTCCTCAATCATAGAAGAAAGATGCTTCGCTGTCTTCTTCGCATTCGAAAGCTCAGATTCTGCTTGAGCTGTTGCAGATTCTGCAGTCCATTTGCTCTCTTTGTACCTTCCAATATCCCTTCTTGCTCTGTGGAGTTCCCTTGTTCTTGAAGAGGGCTTCTGAGGATATTGAGAGAAAAAATAAAGATTTAATAAATAATGCCTCAATAGTTCACAAATTTTAAATACACAAGAGAGGGTTGCTTCTGTTATCTGAAGCTAAACATACCTTATCATCATAGAAGTTAACAGCAGCTTTAACTGATCCAACTCTTTTGCCACCAAGCTCTGCACCATCCATCTGATTTTTCCAAGGTATTAACAAATGTTGCCAATACTATCTATAAGCTTGATTCGGATAATCAGATTTTTTAGTTTATCCTAAGATATCAGTTTCAATTAAACACCAACATGAAACAAATTCTGTTACCTGAACTAAAACACTATGTGACATGACATCTAAACAGTGATATATGAAAACATCACAAAGGAAGCAAGTGCATACCTGGGAGTGTGCTTGATGGCTGGTTAGCTGGTAAAATTTAAAAAAGTAAGGTTAAAATTGTGGTTTAGAATTCTATGCTCAAATGGCCTAAACAAGAACTTATGTAACAAGAAGAGGGAGAGAGTATCAATGACTGGCTGGTATTGGAATTGGACACATCGCTTCTTGTCCCTTTCTTATTTTTTATAATTTTTTTCCTTACATTTTAAGGTCCCAATTTTTTGATTTTTCAAATATTTCTTGGGACCACCTACTTTTCATTTTCACTGGTTTGTCTGTTTCATAGTAGTTGTAAACTTCCTTGCTAGTAAAAAATTGAAAATTGTGTTATCATTAAGACTTGTCCTTCAACACTACACTAGAGCAATTAATTCTATTTGAATATCTCCCTAAATTTCTTTTATAGATTATAAGTATTCTCTTAATGTAAAACTTTTATCTATTTAATGCATCAATATACTTAAAACCAAAAATAAGACTACTAGATAATTTGAAATAATCTTATGTCAATTAATTCATTTTTCAATATTATTTAAATTTTTTTAATTATGTTCTTCTATTTTAGAAGTTTGTAATTAATTTTATAAACTTGAAAATTATTCTTGATTGTGTTGATTAGAATTAGACTCAAATTATTTAAGAAAAATTTTAAATTTAAGTCTTATATGAAAAAATATGATTGAAATTTTTTTTTATTAAAAATAATCACACTAAAATTCTTTGATGAAGTACATACTTTATACCTACCACACGATAAAATTAAAAAATAAAAAATAAAATCCAGTAACAAGCTAGTAAGTATAAGTAATAAAGGGCATGGCAGAATGAACATAAGATTTAAATGAATGCTGTCAAAACCATTAACCGAATTGAAGCTTAACGAAACGACAATCTGCAACAAAACAGTTTCACTTTTTGTCATAGCTTTAGGCTCTCTCTTGTATCAATCTATCACGTTTTCTAAAGTCGTTCCTAGCTACAAAGTAATAGATTTGCCACAAGAAATCAATGGCCCAAGTATCGGCCACATCTTCAGATGCAAGACCATCAAACTGGGTCTCTTACATGCAAGATGCAACCACCAAGTGGCTAAAATTAATATTTAAAGATGACCTATCCCAACCAACACGATATGTTATTGGAAAATCTCTTCTTTATACTTGGTGTAAATTATATCATTGTTTTAGTTTTTCGCTATACATTGATACAAAAATTCACGTATAATTTTGTATTATTTTACATAAAACTATAATATATCATTTTTTTAATAACTTAGACTATATAAATTATATAGATCAAGTTTATAAACAAAAGACTCCTGCTAGAATGGAATATAAAAATAATAAAGGACTTAATGTAGTTTAGATAATGACCATTTATTGTTAAGATCGACAAGTTTGTCTTTCTTTTAAGTTTTAACTACTCTATATTGACATGAACAAAATATACACGCCGAGAATACATAACTAATATTTAATATTTTTTATTTCACAAATAAGAGAATTAATGAAGAAATATGATAAGCCATCACGAGATCCATCTTAATGGTCATCACCCCATTGTGGTCCTTTCTTTGTTCTCATAGTGTGAAAGTTATCTTGCGCAATTTACTATGTTGTTTGAGCTATGTCTCTCCTATACAAAATTG
>PYAF01001986.1:1913292-1959924 GCA_007407185.1 Glycine tomentella
TTTTTTTTTTTTTTTTTTTGTTGCATTTGATTGTATTATGGAAAGTTTTAAATAATGTTTTTTTATTATTATTCAAAGAGTTATCTAAAATACTATAGGCAAATAATAAAATAAACATAATTTATAAAAACTAAAAATAAAATAAAAAATATATAATTTTATAAGGACAAAAAAAAACACTAAATTATATTTAAACATCTCTTAAATAAAAAATATATTTTACTTTTTTTAAGTGATTTTATTAGACCAAAATAGTCTTTTCATTCATTTTTTGCACTAATGAGATGTGGTAAATGTTCATACTCATATTATGTATCACCAAGCTTGTCGTCTGCTTGATTTAGTTTAATCGATAATCTTGAATTTGAGTCTTATGTAATTACATTAAATATTAAAAAAATTATTTCTGCCCAATTTAATGATTTGTCAGTAATACAAAATACATACGTGATATAAACTAAAAGAAAAAAGTTCTTATGACATTTTTGACAATTTGTAATATATGCCAAGATGACCAACCAAATTAGTGTAACATATGGAAGAAAAGATTAACTGAATTTAATAAAAACACTTGAAAATATCAAAGTAAAAACTCATTTAAAAAAAGTTAATGAGAAAACTAAAACATAAAATCGAAACGATGATGAAAGTTAAAAGGCATCATCATATGTATTTTTACGCGGGTGTAGTGGTTCCGACAGCGGAGAGCATGGTATTCAGCAATTAAATTTATTTAAGAAAAAAGTAAACATGTAAGATGGCACAGTCTTGAAAGTTGAAACCAAGATCTGACTGATAGTCTTGTCTTCTCTTGAATGAATGGCCTAAGATCAGAGACTGAGAGAGGTTCTGAGGAGTAGAAAATGGACGTGGAGAGATCGTCGCTGTGCAATTGCGTGGTGAACTTTCTCTTGGAAGAGAACTACCTTCTCACCGCATTCGAGCTTCTTCACGAACTTCTCGACGATGGCCGCGACGACCAGGCCATTCGCCTCAAACACTTCTTCTCCGATCCCAATCTCTTCCCTCCCGATCTCATCTCTCGCCTCAACTCTCTCCGAGGTACTCATCTTTCTCTTCACTGTTCCAATTTGCGTTTTTCTATTTGGCGCCTCTTTCTACTGCTGCCAACTATAGATAATAGGAATAGATATGAATTGTTCCTATGCCAGTGAATGATAGGCTTTTGTGCTTTCTGCAGACCGAATTTTGCCATAACCTTTAGAATTGAAAACGACGATATGCATTGTTGATCACGAGATTAAGAAATTCTGCGGGAGATTACAATATAAAATTAAGCCATTCTCTAGTACTTGGACTCCAATTTAATACATAGGGTTGTATATGAGTTATTACATTTAGGTGTGGATTAATGTTATTTATATCGACTGTATTGGCTTCCTAGATATGGGCATTGTTTTTGTCTGTTATGCAATCTATGGGGACTTTAGCTCCATATAGGGAGTAAGAGTAGCTATATAAGAAATATCAAAGGGCAAGGTGGTTTGATTTAGAAGGCATGTATATTGTATCCTATCCTATGCTTACGATATATTCTCTTCTTTATTTTCCTTCTTGCAATGCAGTGGCTGATCCTCAAACTTTGCTGGAAGAGAAAGAAGCAGCAGAAGAAAAGTTAGCTATTAGTGATTATGAATTGCGTTTGGCTCAAGAAGATATCTCAAAACTCAAGAGTGAATTGCAGAAGAAGGCAGAAAATCTTAATGAACTAAATGGTATTTTTCTTGTTTTTCAAGATTTTTTTTTTGGTCTTGTCAATTTGGCCTTCTATGTCATACATTTTTTACATTAATATGTATGGTTATGTTGAAGTCCTTTACTTATGGCAATTTTTCGGCTTTTTGCCATCTTCCATTAATAACATAATTCTGGCATTGAAAGAGTATTCAACTAAGTTACTTAAGGAATTGTCTTCGTATAGTGTAAGAAACGGTAGTCTACATTCAAAAGGTTGTAACATATGACTTGTGGAACAAATGACAGTGGGCTGGTGCAAGCTTTGGAAGAACAAATGAAATTTTCATAAGGCTTAGTGACTTGCAATTCCCCCAAATATTTTTTTCTGTTGCAAATGATACTGCTATACTTCTGTGTAACAGTTCTAGTTTTATCTTGTTTAATATATTCCCAAAATCAAAATATTGTGCAGAATCAAACCCATTTATAGTTTGTTGACACCCACTACCTTTTGGCTAATAATGTAATTTGGCTTTGTAGGAGGATATTTTACATGCTCTGCTTCTGCACTTCTTTCTTTTTCCTCTTTTGGAAATTCTTCTCCTTTTATACTACTAAAAAGTAGTACAGCACTACAGCGTGGAATACTTAAGATTTTCTCCAGTGGTTACTTCTTTATGCCCAATATTGTAATTCTTATGTGCTTCTATTTTTTGATGCAGCTGAAAAGATAAGTGGACATGTTTCAGTGAATGATGGGCAGCAAATTCAGCAAAAGAAGAAATCTTCCTTCACCAATTTGGGTCCATTAAAAGAAACAGAACGTCGAGATCTTAATTGTGCTGTAAAGGAATATTTGCTTATAGCTGGCTATCGTCTTACTGCAATGACATTTTATGAAGAGGTTGGTACATCTGTATTGGCTTTTGTTCCCCTTTCCTGCCCCCTCTTTCGGTGACTATGATTTTCCCTCATTTGTTTTCTCTCGTCTTTTTTTTCTTGTTATCTTTTTGGAGGTGGTGGGTAGACTCTTTTACTTTTTAAGAAGCTGATGGCTACATTCTTGTTTGAAAACAGACTTTGCTGTCAATTCTTCCAGTTTTCGATTTTTTTGTCCTTTAACTTTTTTGGTTTGTGCTTGGGAAATAAAGTAGTTACACTCAGCAGTTGTAGTAGCTTCATGTATGGACCATGAACCACTCTAATATGAAGGTGGCATACATGGAATATATGAATTATATTATGCTATTTTACTTTTTTATTTTGGGAGTGGGATGATGGGTCTTGGATAGTATTATCTAAGGTTGTCAAACTCGAGATTTTACTCAGAGTTGGGAAGGGGTAATAGAATTGTACATTGTGGAGTTGTAACATGAAGCACAAGATTCATAAAATTCTTACATATGCATATAAATTCATATATATGCCACATTTTATTGGCCTGGGCATTTCTTGTGCTTAATTTTAGCACTGTTTTGATCTGCTATAATTGTTGCTGTAGGTTACAGACCAGAACTTGGACAGTTGGCACAACACACCTGCATCTGTACCTGATGCCTTACGTCATTATTATTATCAATATCTTTCATCAACTTCAGAGGCTGCTGAGGTGATTTTTTAATATTTTGATTGTATCGGCATGTTTCTCATTGCATACTACCTAAACTAGTGCTGAGATTGTACTCTCAAGAAAGAAAGGTGCTGAGAAATTGTTTGACTATATTCTTTATGGCTTGGCTCCACATGACTTTGTAAGCTTACACCATTTTGTGGATTTTACAAATTGCACTGTGCATTTGTAGGTTTTTATCTGCTTTTCCTTCTGCTATCATTATGTTAGTTTCTGCTGATGATTGATGTTTGAGTGATAGAATTGATATTAGTTTATGGGCTTATCTGTTTAGATTATATGGGCTTCGTGTACATATCTTGTTGATGATCAGTCTGAGTTTGGAAACTATAATCCAACCTTCCAAACTTCTCTTTCACAGATATTTTTTTTATCACATGGTTTCTATATGTTATTTGTCATGAACCAACTATCCCAAAAGCTGTTAGGTCTTGAATGGCACATCAATATCATGGTCATGGTTCTATATTATGTCTAACAATATTTGATTGACATAACTGCTCAGCTAACTAGTTCATCGGTTTTCAAGTTGAATTGGTCAGTCTATTTGGGTTTTAAAACTACTGAACAGGTTTGAAAATGTTGCATGGCATTATCTTGAAATCTTTGCAGTGATGTTGATAGCAAATGAGTTTACTGTGGATCAATACTAACAGAGAAAACCTCAGATAACATTGCTCTGATTGCAGGGCTAATATGGCATTGGTTGTTTTGAATTGATTTTTAGTTGTTATTTTGAAGTTTTAGGTAAATACTTTTACCAAATTAATCCTATAATTTTCATTTCGTATACTGTTTCTGCTGAATCACACATGATGCTAATGCAGGAAAAATTTTCCCTACTTAGAGAAAATGAAACATTGCTGAATGCAAATAAGAGGCTGAATCAAGAAAAGGAGAACTTGTTGAAGAACAAAGATATGGCAGATGCTCAAATAGTCACATTAACTAAGTCCTTGGATGCAATGCAGAAAGATCTTAAAGACAAAGAAAACCAGGTACTTTCTTCTTATGTTTAAAAGACGCTAACAAACAATATGCATATTTTCAAATTTATGATATACTAGTTTAACTTTCAGGTGCAAGTTTTGAAGCAATCCTTGGAGCACCAAAGAAAGGAACTCAATGATTGCAGAGCTGAGATCTCTTCCCTGAAATTGCATATTGAAGAGTCTCACTTGGGAAATAATCTGGTTGTCAGTGATGTTAATAATGTTCAATCTGAATCTCTTGAGAAATATAAGGAAGAAATTAAGAAATTGCAGATGGAAAATGAATGGTTGAAGGAAAAGAATATAAGATCTCCTGAACCTGGAAATTTTGTTGGTTTTGAAAAGGAAAATTTGCAGACAAATGATAAAGTGATTGAGATTCATGAAGACCAAGGTGCAATCTCTGACCCTGTTGATGTGGCTTTGGGTGCTGTACACAATGAAGATGCTCAATCACCAGTTGTTCAAACTCTTGCTCAGTATGCTGATAAACATGAGGATACATTGCCTGAGTTATTTAATCCTGCAAATACAAATAATGCTTTTGAAAATATCAAAAACGTCTCTGAACAAAATGTTGGGCAACAAGCAGAGGACAGCAGCTTGCTTGTAAAATCAGACAGTGTGAATGATGGAGCAATATCTGAGAGGACGGCAAGTTCTTCTTACTCTTGGCTTGAGGAAATCCTTAAACATTATTACCTGTTGGTTTCATATTGGCATATTGCTTACCTTTTTTAATCAATGAGACTGAAAAAATGATGCTAGTTTTAGTCCAGACTTTCTTGTGTTAAAAACGGTGATCTATAAGTACTGTTACTGATTTTCATTGCCAGTTATATAGCGTGTCTGAAAATTATAAAGATAAAAAATCTCTCCCTTCTTTATCCAAAAGAAATAAGAGACAGAATGACTAAATTTTAACACAAGAGGTCTTTGTCTACATCGTTCTGTAATTTTATTATTTTATTCTTATATATGTGTATATTTTAACAGGGATTAGGAACCATTCAGATACTTGCAGACGCTTTGCCTAAAATTGTTCCTTATGTCTTGATCAACCATCGAGAGGTTTGCTTCTCAATAAATTTATTTATCTTGTTCACTTTCCTATATTGGCTGCATCAGTTTTGTTTGGTTGCAGGAGCTCCTTCCCTTAATAATGTGTGCAATCGAGCGCCACCCAGATAGCAGTACTCGAGATTCTTTGACCCACACATTGTTTAATTTAATAAAGCGGCCTGATGAACAACAGAGACGAATAATAATGGATGTGAGTTGTCATATTTTCTTAAATTTTTGTAATGAATGGTTTAGAGTGCAGCTTTGAATTTCCCTGTTGTCGTTTCAGGCATGTGTGAACCTTGCAAAGAATGTTGGAGAGATGAGAACAGAAACAGAATTGCTTCCTCAGTGTTGGGAACAAGTATATTCTAGCCTCAATTTTTAACTTACTCTTTGCCATTCTAATTTTGGAACAAGGTTTTCAATTTGTTAAATGTTATGATTTTAGATCAGTCACATGTACGAGGAGCGTAGACTGCTTGTTGCTCAATCATGTGGAGAGCTTGCAGATTTTGTACGGCTGGAGATTCGCGATTCTCTTATTTTATCTATTGTGCAGCAACTAATAGAAGATTCTGCCAGTGTTGTTCGAGAGGCTGCTGCTCGTAATCTGGCCATGCTTCTTCAACTTTTCCCAAACATGGATAAATATTTCAAGGTCAGCTTCACTATATTTGCTTCGAGGCAATCATGGAGAAGGTTTCTGACTTGAGACTTGGCTACAATGTAAGCTCTAGAACAGGTTGACAAGACATGGTCTAGGGAATGGAGCCTTCTTCCCTTACTATAATATGGCAGCATTTTTCTTAAAAGAATAATAATAAATATTAGGAGTTGCTCCAAGTCATTGTTTTTTTTGTTGACAGGTGGAGGATATGATGTTCCAATTGGTATGTGACCCATCAGGAGTTGTGGTAGAAACTACTCTCAAGGAATTGGTTCCTGCAGTTATTAAGTGGGGGAACAAATTAGATCATGTTTTGAGAGTTTTGCTTTCTCATATTGTAAACTCTGCCCTGGTATTTGTCTGTCTTTGTACTGTCACTGCTCCATTGTGATTGAGAATTTCATTCTGACAAATATTTCTTTTTCTAAGTGGAAATTCTTGCCCCATTCTGCAGCGTTGTCCACCTCTTTCTGGGGTTGAAGGATCCATTGAGTCAAATCTCCGTGTCTTGGGTGAAAGAGAGCGCTGGAATATAGATATTTTGTTGAGAATGCTGGCAGAATTGCTTTCTTGGGTGCACCAGAAAGTAATTGAGACATGCCCCTTTTCATCCACCACAGAAACTACCCAAGCTGTGTTATCTACTGCTTTGCTTGAATTGTATGCTAGGTAAGCTTAGCAAGATTGGTTTATGGCAATGACCTTAGTCTTTATGTCACATGCTTCCATCTGAAACTTGTTGACTCGTGTTGTAATCTATGTGCATTCCACTGGACATGCATAGCACATTTACATACACTGCTGAATTATAAACTGTTTGACCACACTGTCAAAGCTGTTAATGATCTTTAATGGTTTCCATTTTTGATAGGGGGCAAGTTGAATGGGATGCCTTTGAATGGATGCATGTTGAGTGCTTTCCTAATTTGATACAGCTGGCTTGCTTGTTACCTCAGAAAGAAGATAATTTACGAAGTCGAATTTCAAAGGTCACTTGTCTATCTTTTGAAGTTTTTTATTTAATTATTTTATGACTTCTGATCATAGTTTTTTCCTAGCTTTTGCTGACATAAGTCATTTAAATGCAGTTTTTGTTATCTGTTTCTGAAAGTTTTGGGGATTCCTACGTGACATGCATTATGCTTCCAGTATTTTTAATAGCAGTTGGGGATGATGCCGATTTGACATTTTTTCCTACTTCCATCCATTCAAGAATTAAAGGTAATCAATTCTTCAATATTTCTGTGATTTTCACATAATTACTTTGTATTTGACTTTTCACTTATAGGTTTGAGACCAAGGTCTGCTGTTGCTGATAGGCTCTCTACAATGTGTGTCCTTCCGCTTCTATTGGCTGGGGTTTTGAGTGCTCCTGGAAAACATGAACAATTAGCAGAATATTTGAGGAAGCTGCTACTAGAAGACAACTCCATGCAGAATCAATCAACCAAGCACACTCCTGAGATTATTAATGCTATCCGCTTCATTTGGTATGATTAGCATTTAGCATCATAAACATTCTTAAAATATATTGTATTTTTCTCCAATATTCATAATGAGCATTCTTTGTAATGCAGCATATATGAAGAAAACCATGGTATGATATTTAATATACTATGGGAAATGGTTGTCAGCTCTAATGCGAGCATGAAAATAAATGCTGCTAAGTTGCTGAAAGTTATTGTAAGCTTATTGTTTCCTTTTTTTCCTTGTTGCATCTCTTACATATGCCAAAACTAACACAGGGGTGTTCATTAATAGGTGCCACACATTGATGCAAAGGTTGCTTCAACTCATGTTTTGCCTGCCCTTGTTACTCTTGGATCTGACCAAAACCTGACTGTAAAGTATGCCAGCATAGATGCATTTGGTGCTGTGGCTCAACACTTCAAAAATGAGATGGTATCTATCTCTAATATTTCTCCCTGTTTTCTGATTAAATTTTGATGCTAGTGCAACTCCACATTTCAAATTGCTGATCAAATAAAATATCTTCCAGATTGTTGACAAGATACGTGTTCAAATGGATGCTTTTCTTGAAGATGGTTCCCATGAAGCTACTATTGCTGTTATTCGTGCATTAGTGGTTGCGGTACCACATACAACAGAAAGACTTAGAGAATATATCCTTAACCTTGTTTCTGAATAAAATATGTTTAGAAAAGTGCTTAATGTCATAACCATTTCGTCTGATTTACTTAGTTATTCGTATTTTGTTGGCTTTCAAGATCTCTAAAATTTTACTGTTTGTTTCTTTAACTTGACATACATCTTTTGTCCAAGATTTCCCAACTTACAGCTGTGCCAAATTCATCAAGTGATTTGATGCGTCGACGAGAGCGAGCCAATGCATTTTGTGAGGCAATCCGTGCTCTGGACGCTACAGGTTTACTCATTTAAAAACTATATTAATCTTGTGTCCACAAATCCTATTGCGCTCTTTTTTTGTTGTTGAAATTATAGTGTTTTAGGTATATAGAGATAATAATCTTAAGAGATAATCCCTAAGATACTCTAAATTATTTCAAGACTAAGATATTTTTCATATACTACCTCGGTTATTTTGTTTGATGATTTAGCACTTTTTTTTGCCTCCATTTTGATTGTCATTCTACAATATCAGTGAGGCATGATTTTTTTTCTTTCTATTATATCCTTTCCCATTTATTGTGGAATGAGAAAATAAAAGAGAAGTATAGATAGGAGAGAATATAATTAAATATGAAAAACAAGGGATATAATACAAAATTGCATAATAATTTTTATGAAATCTAAAATACTAACTGTATTTCTTAACTCTTGTGCCAAAACCTTTAAATTTGGCTTGTTTAAATGAGTCGAGCTTAAGCAGCCTTGTTTTTCTACAAGCCAAGCCTAAACTTCTAAGTTCAACTCAACTCATTTACACCCTTATGTTAGAGTCTAAAATTGCAATATGAGATGTAAAAGTCGGTATACGAGTTTTAATTTCCCATGGAGAATTTGTTTTGCTGATTTTTACATTTCATTTTCATTTTCTTGTAGATCTTCCTGCAAATAGCATTCGGGACTTGTTCCTGCCTGCTATACAGAATCTCTTGAAAGACTTGGATGCATTGGATCCAGCACACAAAGAAGCCCTTGAAATTATTATGAAGGAAAGATCAGCAGGAACTTTTGAGTCTTTTAGTAAGGTGATGGGTGCTCATATTGGCCTTCCATCATCAGTCACCAGCTTCTTTGGTGAGAGTGGATTGCTCGGAAAGAAAGAAACCACAGAGCCACCATCAGAAGCAACTGTGTCTCCCAAAGCTGCTGCACCATCACCAGCAGAAGACACAAGATTCAAGCGCATCATGCTGGGAAATTTTAGCGAGATGCTTCGTGGCAAGGCAAAAGCCCCAGAGGAAGGTCAGAACCAATAAGATTCATTTCTGTATGGTAATATTTTGCTCGTTCAGATACATCTGGTGAAGGTCATTGTTGTGTCGCATATTTACAGCAACGAAGACTTGTCCCAATAGGTGAGATTGGCCACTGTTGTTTCCCAAATATTATAGACATTTTTTTAAAATCATTAGTGATTTTTCATAGATAGAAGAGGAAAGTATAGATAAATATTTCATTGTAGTTTTGTCGTATTTTTGGCGTGTATGATCTATTATCAGGCCTTGTGTCGGGGATAGGAGAGATTTGAATGAGGAGCACGGTAGAATCTGTTAATTGTAAAATGAATTATCGTATGCCCTGTATTTGGTGCTGTATTGACTTTTATGGATTGGGATATTTTAGGACTTAGAACACACAATTGCGGAATCGAGCGATTTAGTGCGGACAAGCCTGTTACTACTTTCTTAAAAGATAATAAACCAACTGATTGAATTAAAAATATTTGGTAAAATTAACTAAAGTGTTTGGTAAGCGTAAAAAGACAAAAAAAAATTATAATACAGTAATGATGATAAAAATTAAAAAAAAGGGTTTATAAGTTAAAATGGTACATGTCACATGATTAGCGTTACAGAAAATGTTACGGAAGCTAAGTTGGTTGTCTATGGATGCATCAAAATTTGCCTTGATGTGACCAAATTGATTGAGGTGTCCATATGATTATCCTTTATACCTCCATGTCCGTATTGATGTTCAGAATTGATAGTGTTCGAAACTGAACCTTTGCTAAAATCTGTCTATAGTCCATGTGCATATTATGGCAGAGCCACTAACTGTGTCTGAGCCAAATAACCCACAACATAACGAAAACATACATAACTGCGGTTGGATGGTAAGAAAGTTTTTACTTTTTCAAAAATTTTATATTGGAAAATTATGATTTTTATATTTGGTATGTAATAAATAAAAAAAGATTATCAGAAAGTTATAATTCTTGGGAATCAATTTTAATTTAGTTTTCTAGCACATTTTTAAGGAGATCAGAAATTCAAGTTTTTCAAGTGGAGAAAAAGTTTTAATTAAACAAAATAACTACGGTATCCTTTCTACAACTACAAACAAGGTTATTGTTTATTGAAAAGCTTTGATCTCCACTATTTTTGTATTGTGTTTATGGTATAATTTAATTTTTATATTTTTACATTTTCAGGTTTTTCTTGTTGTCTAAAAGTTATTTATATTTGATATTGTCCTTGTTAAGCATTATGTGATATAGATGATTTGTGTTTATTTTTCTATTGACATACCAATTTTGACAATAGCAATTAATCATTGCCTTCCATAATGTGATTCTATGAATATAAAGTCAAAAAATAAAAAATAAAATTTCAAAGTTATTGAGAAGATGATTCAATCATTAAGGTATTTTTTTTTTTAATGAAAGGTATGTTTATATAAAAAAATTATATGTCCAAGAAAGTAACAATGTAAAAAAATGTGAGAATCTTTTTTCCCAGAAAATATATTAAGACTATTCAAATGCATTTTACACATTTCTCATGACACATAATTTCCAATAATCGAGTTTCTCATGAATCACAATTCTCAGGTATATAAAAAAATTTCAACTACCAAATGCCCCCTAAAGGACTCATCAATATGGAAGAACATATTCCCAATGAACTTAAAAATAAAAGTTGGAGAATAACTTCTTATATTCTCCTTTTGAAACCAAAACTTCTCATATTCTTATGGAATATCACTTTCCATCTCACCTTTATGAAAATAAAAAAATAGAAAAATATGATAAAAAAGGAGTTATAATATTTCTAAAAATAAATAATACTCGAGAATAATTTTTAAAAACTAAGTGATTTAATTTTTAATATTTTAGAGCTCGTTTAGGTGGTTACTAGTTTTTGATTTTTGGGTTTCAAATGAATGCAATTTTCAAAACAAACGTGTTTGGCTGGAGTTTAAATCGTTTCTAAATTATTTTCAAAACATTTTTACACTCATTTTCAAAATCAAGAAAAAGTATTGTGAATTTGGTTTTTAGTTTTAAAAAAACACACATTTCTTACATTTGACAATGCCACTTTTTGTTGTCACCACTACTATTGCCACTACCGCTACCACCATCGTCACCACCACCACTGCCACATCTATCATTGTCATCACCCGACCACAAGCACTATTATCGCCATCATTCATGTCACTGCCACTATCGCCACTGTCGCCATCATTATCACCAACATCGTTACCGTCACCACCATTGTCACATCTGTCATTGTCATCACTCTAACCACAAGCACTACTACCACCACCATTCATGTCATCGTCACTGTCGTCATCATTATCACCACCATCACCTCCATGACTGCCACCCAAACTACCACCACTTGGTGCCACTACCAATACCACTGTCGACTGCCACCATCATTGTCACTGACATCACCATCACCATTGGCATTGATATCACCACCACCACCACCATTTGTGTCACCGCCACTGTCGTCATCATTATCACCACCACCTCCATCACCGCCACCAAAACCACCACTAATGTTGTTGCAACCACCACCATCACCACTTGGTGTCACTACCAATATCACTGTCAATTGCCACCATCATCATTGACATTGCTATCACCACCACCACCGTCATTGTATCACCACAACCACTACCAACAATACCACCTGTCACCGCTACCACAACCACCACCACATCGCCATCACTTGTTGCCACCACCAACACCGCTTCCACCACCACTCCACCACCAACACCACCAACATTGCTACAACCACCACCACCACCATTACCACTAATACCACCTTTGTCACAAGCACCACTAATACCACCTCTGTTACCACCACCACCAACGTCATCACCATTGGCTGCCACCACCACATCGTCACTATCACCATCATCTGCATCGCCACCACCGCCACCAATGTCACCTCTACCACCATCTTCGCCACCACCGCAACTACTACTGATATCTTTATCGTCGTCACTGCTGCTAACATCACCATTATTACCATTGTCATCATCATCATACAAAAACACTCTTAAACTAATTTTAATATGATATGAAATTGAACTTTCAAAATGAGTTTATTTGAAACTAATAATATTTTAAAATCTGATTTAATTTTTTTTTAACTAATACTAAAAATTATACATTTCCCTAGTTTGAGCTGCCCGTCCTATCGGATAAGAACAACCAAGGTCGAAGACTTTAATTACAAGGTCTCTCATGTCTGGTACTGTATGATTCCACCCTGCAAGAATTTTGAATCATTCTCTTAGTTGTTATTTTCAAAAATTTCGATTCTCAAAACTACCCCCAAATGAGCCCTTAAATTATCAAAGATGCAATTAAAGAAGTTTAAATACTTAGTTGTTTTCTAAATTATTTGAATTTTTAAAAATAAATCCTTAAGCTTAAAAAAGTTTTTAATTAAGTCCTTGATGAAACTGACAACTTTTGTATCAAAATTGTGTAATTTTTTTTATAAATTATCAAATCGATGGATTTTTAAAAAAAAAAATATGAAAAAATGAGTAAATCGTGCTTCCAAAAAATAATATCAACATTAAAAAATCGTATTTCTTAAGACTATATCACTTTTTCAGTTTCTTCTTTTGTTTTTCTTAAAAAAATTATGGCACTAAAAAACTACACAAATTGCTTCTTCAACCGCCACACAAAATGAATATTTGTATGTTTATTATGTAGCAAAATAATTTGTCACTATTTTCTAACTGCCGCAATTTTTATTTAAATAAAAAACAAAAACTAGAAAAGTGAAATCATCTTTGGAAACATGATTTATTCATTTCCGTATTCTTTTTTTTTATATAAAATTTACCTATTTTGAAAATTTATGGAAAATTGTATCATTTTGATACAAAAGCTTGAAACTGACAACATATCGATGAAGCAGAAGTCATTAACTCAATTAAAAAAATTATATGATCAAGGACTCAATTTTTTTAAAAAAGTAGGAAGTTATTTAAATTAAAAAATTTAGAAACCAATTAAATAATTTAATCTAAAAAATAATAAATATATAAGAAGAATAAAATACTTGGAATAGTAAATTTAAATATATAAAAATAGAGAAAACAAAATACAAACTGAAAATATTTGTTTTTAATTTTATGGTTAAATTAGTTTTTTTTACTCATTTGAACCTCTAATTTTTCCAGATTTAATTTGATTATCTAATTTGTAGAACGTTACAAAATACGTTTTGTAATGACTTAAAACTACTTAATAACAATTTTAAATAGTTAAAAAATGTCATTTTTTAACACAATTGATTTAATTTAGATGATATGATCAAATTAAATTATTTCTAAAAATTTATAAGACCAAATTAAAATTTAAAAAATTAAATTAAATCTAAAAAATAAATTAAAATAATTTAAATCAGCATTATCAGAAAGTACATTTGCACACGTATGAAGTTCCACCACAGCACATGCAAGGCCGTGTCTGACAATTATAAGTTCTTACTTCTTAGGCAAATGCAGGGCCGTGTCTACTAATTCTATGTTATTAGGCAAATTTTAAGTTGAGTCTATTATAATATAATTTATGAATTTATTTTTATTTTTTTAAATATAAATTTTGTTTTTCTATTTTTTTAATATATGATTTTAATTATTTTATTTTTAAATGAGACGTTATGTTTTTACTTTTCAAAAATTCATAATTTTAGTCGTTATATCTAAATTATTAATCATGTGATATAATTTTTAAAAATTATTTAATTATATTTATTAAAAAAATAATTAAAAAATACATAATCAAACGTTTGAAATTAGTTATAGGAACTAAAATAGTGAGTTTTTTAATTGGGGGACAAAATTTCTCAAATGAAAATGAAAATCATGAATTTTATAAAAGTGAAGGATAAAATATTTCAATTAAAAATAAATAATTTAAATTACTTATTTGAAAAAATAAAAATACGAAAATTATATTTTATTATTTTTAATTAAGATTTAATAATCAAGTAATTTTAATTGTTTATTCTATGCATTCAATCACTATCTTACAATAATGTTGATGTCAAATTGAATATATAAAAAATTTAAAAAAATTCTCTTGACAATTATAACAATATTTATGTATATACATATTGTTAAATTGAATAATTGTACTAATAAAGTAAGTACTTAGAATATAATAAAATATATTATCAAATAAATTAAAAAAATAATAATAAACTTATACGTAAAAACTAAAAAATCAACTAACATAAATTTGAGGCCCAAGCCTACCTCCTCATTGGCCTTGTGGCAACCATTGCTCTGAACACAGGTATCAATATCACTGTATCAGTGATGTAGACATGTTCATGCATTTATTGTTATGACTTGTTATATACTTGAATTAGTTGAATACATGCATTTGTACGTTCATGGTGGTTTCCGATAAACTAATGGTTGACAAGTCCTGACAAAAACATCTAACAGCTTCACTGTCTACTCCATAGGCCACAGTTCTCCCCTGACATTGATTACATTAGGCACCACAATTTTACTCTGATAGACGTTACTTGCAAAATTGTACTCAGAACAGTATTTCATGAGATGTCTAAAATTATATTATTAATTTGTGAATTTTTTATATATATTTTTCATAATAAAAACTTGTTTTTTTATATAATATTTTTAAAACATTGGCTAGCAAAACCAATTAAAAACCATATGTTTTGTTAATTAAAGAGATTAAAAAATATGTTAAATAATGTGTCGTTAACCATCCTTATTGAGTAATAATAAATAAACATATCATTATATGAAATGTTCCACCAATACTTTTATTTATATTTTTCTTTTTCTTCATATCATATTATATAAACATAACTGTATTATTATATTTATATTTTTCTTTTTTCTTCATATCACATTATATAAACATAACTTTTGATTATATTTATATTTTTCTCTCTCTCACTAATATTAATTATGGGTGTCTATCATACAGTTTTGGTTATCCGTAGTATCACGTGGGTAGCTAACACGACCCTGATTAAACATTTTGGGTGGTCCATTACACTGAAATTAAGAGCAGATGATAGTAGTGATTGACACTAGAGTTTATTAATGCCACGAACTTCGCGGTGCTGTTAATGCTAAATAATAATAGCAGCCCAACGCTCATTCGATCGTGGGGACATTGGCCATTTACTTCCCACCCATAGAAAGCATTATTATTAATTGAAACCAAACCACTAACCAGACCCACTTATTATATATATAAACGTGCCACAATTGCACATTTTCATCACTTGTTAATTGTGTTAAGAAATTTAAGTGAGGAGCTAGAGAATGATGATGAAGTCTGCTATGTGTGCAGTGGTGGTTTTAGCCCTTCTTCTGGCGGAGGTAGGGCCCATGGCTGAGGCTGTGACATGCACCCCAACAGAGTTGAGTCCGTGTCTTCCAGCAATCAATTCTGGTTCTAAACCTACCGCTGCTTGTTGCCAGAAGCTGAAGGCGCAAAAGTCATGCTTTTGTGGCTACCTCAAAAACCCTAGCTTGAAGGCGTATGTTACCTCTCCTAATGCCCGAAAAACAGTTAGTTCTTGTGGGATTCCCTTTCCAAAATGTTAATTAATTAAGCCTTCTTATAATTAAAGTGTGTGAAATATATAATATTGATAAACAGTTTAATTCATATACACTTTGATCCTACAAAGCATCTTGACACAAGCATTCAATAGAGTTTCACCACTTTATTACAACATTTTAATATGATGTGGTAATAAAGTAAATTCTTATTGAATATTTGGATAAAGATGTTTTATACTCATAGTTTGTGTGTATAAATTGAACTTATATTTGTTATTTAGTCTATATATGTCACTCTGAGTTTGTGTGATACATTATACAGTCAAGTATTTAGCTATCTTTGGATATGTTAAGGATGATCATATTAGATAAGTCTCTCTAGAGTTGAATATGGTGTATACACTAGTATACATGTTGTATCCAGGGAATTATCTGTGTTAAGAGCTATAAATAAATAAATAATGATGTTCCAGAGTAACGTATATGTCCTCTCTTGTGCCGTTGTTGACCAATTTATAGGTCGTTTGACTTGAGCCCTCGTTTCACGATTTCACGAGGATGAACGTAGTTAAAAGTAATTTTGAGAGTTTAAAACGGTAATCCAAACACAGGTTTAGTTATAGAAAATTTAATTACATGTTTAACTTTCTTTAAAAAATTAAAATATTATAAATTAAATTTATAACATGTCCAGATGAAGATGATGCACGTTATAACATACTGTATGTTGTATCAAACAGAGAATTAATTCATATTAGAAAGGATTAATCTTTCATCAATTTGTTATATAGCAAATAGTAAAACGATAAAGAATATGGAGATAATTACCTTTTTTTTACGATAATGTTTAACATATACTAAAAAAATTGTCAAATACGGAGTAACTTTTGTAGCTACATTAAATGACTGTAAAATATTTTCAAAAGACAGCATACAAGCGGTTTAATACATCAAGACGGTAAAAAAATCAATTAATCAAGTAATATAATTAAATCAATGATTTTCACAATTAAATATTTTTAATAATTTAAAGAATTTGATTTACATCAACATGTCCTTGGTCCATATAAAAATAAGTTCATATCACTTAAATAAGATCTTAGGTTTGAACTTTATTATTTATCGGTAAAATTAATAAAATATGTTGTATTAATAACATAATAGAAAAATAGAATTTTATCTAAATAAATAATATTATTTTTTCACATTAAATAAATAATATAATTAATCACTTGATTGAATAACAATATTGTTAAACTATTAAAATTAAGAAAGCATGATCAAAATATCAATTAAATTAATATGGTCAAACAACTATCAAACTTATGCATCAAGTGGTGGTGTAGAATTATTCTAATTTAAGTCTTGAGTATATAAAATATAAAATCATAATTACCTAAAATATATTGTTTATAAAAACAAAATTTATATCAAAATTATATAATGGATTTCTAGTTATAAACTTCAAATTATAATTTACGTAGAGACGTCTGACTTATAATTTTCGCTCAAATCATAATTTAAAACTTTCTAACTAAAATTCAAACTCAAACTCAATATAAGTAGTTATGATAGGTGATGATTCAATATAAAACATTTTTTTTATCCAAAGTGATAATCTAAGTCTCTTTTTATATGATGTTAAACTGGAATAACACCGCATCACCCGTGTTACTTAACTGATGGCAATTGATCTGTTTAAGATCTAGTATATCTTGACTTGTTTATTATAAAAATTAGGTTAAAATTTTTTGAAAAATTTATTTAAATAAAAAGTCAATCTCAAGCTTAAAAAAGTTTGTCATATCTATCATTGACCTATTTAATATATATATACAATTTATCATATCCTAATTCTGTTCAAGTCCTCAAAAAAATAGAAAACAAAAATATTTTTTTTATAAAAATAATTAAAAAAAGAAAAAGGATAAAAATTAAAACAGAAAAAAAGGAGAGAAAGATAATAAAAAGAAAAAAGAAAAAAAAATAATTGAAAAAAAAGGAAAGAAAAATGATAAAACAAAAAAATGATTAAAATAAATTTAATTTTTGATTTACAAATGTTTATATTCATATTTATGACAGACTTTTTAATAAATTTATAAGCTAAGTCTAACTTTTATATAGGTCAAATTAAACTTAAAAAGTAAAAATTTATTATAAATAAATAAGTCAAACTAAAACTTTATATTCTTAAATCAAATAAACGTCGGACATAAGTAATGTGTTACCATAGTCTCACGCATGCGGTTAATAGGCGAGAACGATATATGGAATCTAAGTATACCTTTCAATTGTATGTTTGTATTGAATAGTAGATTAAAAAAGTTACTATAACTAGAATAAGCCGTGATTGTAAATATTTTTACATTAGTAGCTAGTTGATTATAAATTTTTACACAATTAAAAATTATTATTTAAAAAAATTATGATTTCTAGCTACTTCCAATAAGCAGCTTGAGTTGATTATAAATTTTTACACAAATAAAAATTATGATTTCTAGCTACTTCCAATAAGCAGCTTGAATTGATCTTAAAATATGTCCCAAGTTTGTAACATTTTGTTAATATATTTGTAGCTACTACTCTTATATCATTTTCAATCTATCGTACAATAAAATATAAATAATCTATTTACAAAATGTACAATAATTTTAGGATGATAGCAGCGAGAGAAAGTTTTGGATTATTCCTCAGAAGTTATCTCAAAGGCTTTTAGACACGACAGTTGTTCGAGTTCACAATAGACTAGACTACGAGACAATACATCATATCTAGCTATTTATTTAATTAGTAGCAGCGTAGCATATTCTAACCAAACACAATTACACGCCTGTGAAAATCCAATAATTAAAGTCGCACAATACAATCCACAATTTGTCCAATTGTGAAGCAGGAGCGGTTTCATGGAAGAGAAAGTTTCAGGACCACAACATAAGAAGTTGTGCTAATACAAAGAATCTTAATGTTTAATACTCTTTTGTCTATTAATAATTTTTTTTTTTGTAAAATGCATTATTAAAAATGCTATTAATTTCATTCAATAATTTTTCATAAAGTATTAAAAAAAAGTGGTTCACTAATAAGTGTTTCAAGAACACTAGTTAAGTAGTCACTGATAGAATTTCTTATCGAGTTTAATAATTATACACTATGAGTTTTTTTTTTTTTTACATTGTCAAACAATAAAAAATATTATTGATATAACTTTAAAATTAATTATTAAAATCAATAAATTTATTATACATAATATTTTTATGATTTAATAATAATATAAAATTATTTTATAATGTTGTATTTTCTTTTTCTTTTTTTTTTTATTTATTTAATGGAAATCCCATTTTGAATATATTAAAATTACAGTGAAGTATTGAGTACATAAATAACATTTTTAAACAAAATTTTCACTTTTAATTTCTTAAGTAGTTTCAAAACATTTGCTTTTAAAAAAATACTATTACTATAATGACACTGCACTCTAATCTTATTGAACCATGTAAATAGTATTATTATTTTCATTATCATTATTATATCATTACTTACAAATCAGTCTTTAATTAATTAGGAACTTTTATATGAAATTAATTACTAATTGGATGAAGTTATTGCGTAGGCAGTGACAAAGCAAAAGGTATCCTATTCCGATTTGCACTTCTAATTTGCCAACGTATCCTCGGTGTTTTCTCCACTTTTAATTGCATAGTGCATGGTCACAATAAATATATATATATATATATATATATATATTTTGAATCTTTAGTATTAAATCTTGAATAAAAATTTTAATGGGAAAATTTTTTTAACATAAAAATGAATTATTATAAAAAATTTCAAGATCTGTATATTATTTAAAAATAAAAAAAATTCTTTTTTTTCTTTAAAATTTTAAAATAAAATCTAATATTAAAAAATAAAAAATAAAAAGATATTGAGAGATTTCAAACTGTACTAAAATAAAGAGATATTTTATTCGAATCTAACAAAACCTGGATAAGCGCTGCACCAAACAAAGCCTCATGCGTATATATGCCAATCCAAATCCAAACGTTTGACCCGCTTCAGTGACACGTACGTTCCTGTTCTATTATATTGGTAAAATACTGACAATAATATAAGTCTAATACTCTATAACCAAGTGTGTCTTGCAATATTGTATGCCCCCTCTGCCCTTTATTACTCTAGTCAGTACTAATTCATTACTGTCACAAGATGATAATTAAAAATGAAATTATTTTGTTTGTAAGGTTTATATTCAATTATTCTTCTTTTTATTTATTGATATTCAAGTTTTTTCTTTAACCTTGACTGTTAGCATGCAATTATTCTGTATGTTTCTATTGACATTTACAATGTCATCCATTATTAGGTTTGGAATAGGCTAAACTCCTTTACAGTTAAATTGTTCTTTATTATTTTTTAATTTTTTTAAAAATTATCAACTCACATAACACATGGCCATGGACTATTAATAATATTTTATATAATATATGGGATGAATTATTAATCATTCAGAATAGTATGATATGTTATTTTACATATAAATATATACACGAGGCCAATATTGTTTTGATTAGTAACCGTATATTAATACCGATAAGAAATGTCATTAACAAATCAAATCCAATTAATTAATAGCCGGCCCACCCTGTGAAACAGATTAATTGTGAATTTAGATTCTCTAATTAATAAATAAAATATATACAAGAAATGAACGAAATCAATAGAATAGATGATACATGGGAAAGGGCCGGAGTATCTTTTTTTCTCTTTTTTTTTTATAGAAAACTTTTTTCCCCTCTTTTATAAGGTGATAAAAATGATTAAATTAATACGGTTGGATCATGATCTGTTAACTAATTAGGAGTGATTTGATATGTTTGCTCTTGTCTTAGTTTGAGTACTCCTTGTGCTGAAACTAAGTCTTTTAATATATTTTAATTTTTTTCCCTTTAAAAAAATTAGGAGTGATTTGAATTTTTTAATTTTTAAATTTTCTAGAAAATATTTTTTATAAAAAATATTTACTATACATTTATATTTTCGATGTAATAAATGTTTTTCCTTAGTGATATTTTTTCCTTTTAAATACTGAAAATCAATCTTTAAGAATGAGTTGACAAGGTCATGAAAATTAATTTCATGTGTAATTAATACCATATATAATTATGTTTATCTCTTATATTTTTATTAGTATCTGTTTATATATATAGATGCACAGCTTAATTAAGAATACATCCCAAACAAAATAAGAGTTAAATATATATATGATTAATGTAAAAAAAATAATTATTATAAAATTAACAACGTAATCTTAAACTTACAAAAAAAAACTTATCATAAACATTTATCTTAAACAATAAAAAAACTTATCATAAACAATTTTCTTGAAAATTAAACCGAGGAGCCATTTTCAATTCGCATCATCAAATGCACAGCATCCGACGTTAAAGTCAACAGTCAACAGTCAACAGAGAGAAATTTTTTAAAATAAAATAAAGCGTGTGTATAAATAACCTTTCAAAAGTAATAAAAAAGAAAACGAAATTGAAAGCTATGAAAACGTGGATCATACGCGGAGCCACGAAAATGTTTGTTAGTTTTTCTGTGCCTCTGCGACTCCAACGTTGTTTCGCTCAGTATATATCCCTTTGCCGCCCTCGCTAGGTTTATGTAATTCACAAAACCGAGGGCGGGCTTCCATCATCGCTCACCAATCAATCCTTATCTAGTGCCGCAAAAGCCTCATCTCATTCTCAACCTACACAAATACAATACATGCATAGTTTTTCTTCAAATCTCGCCACATACAACGATGTCCACCGATCTCTCTGTCATTCTCCCTCGTGTTCTCATTGTCTCTAGACGAAGCGTTCGCAAAAACAAGTTCGTTGATTTCGTTGGTGTGTTATGTTTCCTCCTTTTCTTTCATCTCTTCATTCAAATTTACTTCTAGCGCAATAGTGCAAATATGCTATTGGAAGTGGTAAAAAACTTTAGCCTTTTAACCGATCGAGTCCAATGATGTCATATAAATAACATTGCCAAAACCTTAGTCTCTAACAAAATCGAATGATGTTATGTGATCTATTTAGTCAATTTCACCCGAGGGAATAAAACTATGTTATTATTGTTGTAGTGCAAATATGTGATTCCTTAATTATTTTCCAATCATGTGCGTGAAATTAACATGGCCCTTTTGATAAAACGTGTTATTATGTGATTTTTTTTCCAGGTGAATATCACCTAGATCTTATAGTAGGGTATGGCGCGGTGCCCGTGATTGTTCCTCGTGTTTCCGGAGTGCACATGTTGTTGGATAGCTTTGAGCCAATCCACGGCGTGCTACTGTGTGAAGGAGAAGACATTGATCCTTCTTGGTACGAACAAGATATCGCGGGTCTTTCACAAGAGGAATTGGAAGAGATTAGAAGGCTTCATGCAAGTGACACGGCCATTGACAAAGAGAAAGACTCAATTGAGTTGAGCCTCGCCAAGCTATGTCTCGAGAGGAACATTCCCTATTTGGGAATTTGCAGGGGCTCACAGATTCTTAATGTTGCATGTGGGGGTACCCTTTACCAGGACATAGGGAAAGAGCTTTCAATTAAATGTCTCGATAGCCAAAGGGTTATGCACATAAACTATGATGATTATGATGGGCATAGGCACGATGTGGAAGTGGTTGAAAACACCCCTTTGCATCATTGGTTTAAGGATTCTTTGGAAGAAGGAAAAATGGATATTTGTGTTAATAGCTATCACCATCAAGGGGTCAAGAGATTGGCACAACGTTTTGTGCCAATGGCCTTTGCACCTGATGGCTTGATTGAAGGGTTTTATGACCCAGATGCTTATAATCCAGAAGAGGGTAAGTTCATTATGGGATTGCAGTTTCACCCTGAGCGTATGAGGAAGCCTGATTCGGATGAGTTTGATTACCCAGGATGCCCCTTTGCTTATAAGGTTTGAAAATATATGGTTTCTTTTGAGATCTATTTTAATGTTATTAATACATTGGCAATTTGAGTTGACATTTGTAATTTTGTGGAAACTCTGCAGGAATTTGTAAAAGCAGTTGTTGCTCATCAGAAGAAGCTGAACAGCTTAACATCCGTACAAAAGCCTATTAAGCTTAATAAGGAAATGGAAATCAAAAGGAAGATTATTGTGCGTAGTTTCTCACTTGCCAAAAACCTATACATTGCTGGCCGTGGAACTAATTCCACCAAAGAGACTGAACTCGAAGCTGGAGCAGAATTTCTAGAGGTACTAACTTGCACAACTAGGAAACTTAAACTAATTTGACACTTTTTCCCATTTGTTTAGAATAGGGACAAAACTTAGATATAAAACTAAGTCTAATTGAAGAATATTATTAAAAGTACTTCAATTTTGTTCTTTATTTAAGTTCTGTCATTATAGTAATATTTTTTGACAATTCAACTAATAGGAGATAAGGATAAGCAAAAACATAACAACATCATGTTGCTATCAAATTTGAATAAGGCATACAGTTGTAACAGCTCAAATTATCCCTTAACTTTATCTTGTTGATTAGCATCCTTAATGTAAACACTTTGTTGGCACCTTGTTTTTGTCTCTTAGCATGTGGTGTACATGCATCATTTTCCTTTGTTTAAGGAACACAACACGACAGTTATCAATTTTGTTTTCTTTCTCTGTATTGATTTATGCATAAATATGCAGTCCAACACAGCCTTGAGTGTGCAACAAGAGAATAGGTTAAAGCAAATGGGTGCAACGGTTAGGAATGCAGGTTCCTACATAGAGAGACTGAAGCTAAACGAGGAAAGAGAAAATATGGCAAGAAATGTGATGGGGAAAATGACTGTGGAACAGTTGTCTGATCTCTTGTCTTTCTATCACACTATGGGACAAATTTGTTCAGAAGTATTGGATATAAAGATACATGGCCTTGTCAATGACTTAGGTTCATGATTTTGTTCCTTAATTTCTTGGCCTTTCGTTGACCATGCAACGTTTGTTTGTTGCTAGTTAGATGCATGTGCTCCTTTGTGGGACTCGGTGATTGTTAGGGGAAAGGGTTCTCTGTTTATTCCTTTTGTTTGAGGCTGTTCCTAGACTTGGGTATATCAATCACCTGTGTAAAGAACAGATAGCCACTGGCTTTTGGAAAAAGTTTCAAAAGGTAAATGTTAAGTGCAATGATTAAGGAAATAAAATTGATTTGTTTATAATGCTATTACTGTATATTATTGTAATTTTTAATATAATTTTAGTGTAATTTCTATATTTTTTTATTAATTTCTTAACTAATATCCTAAAAATATTAGTCAGTAGAATTCTTAATGCTTCATTTATTAATTGTATGACTTTTAATCTTATTCAAATTATTTTAACTAATATATAACATTTTTATTCAATTTAGTCTTATGTAGGGACAGGTTCAGAAACCTTATAAAGGGGCTGACATTTTTTTCTTCTTCCTTTGTAATTACTTAAATATCTAACTTTTAATAAATAGTATTTTAAAACATAATTATTATTTTTACACGTAAAATTGAAACTAATTTTTATATTAAATATTGATAATCTTAATTGTTATTATAATAATAACAAACACATACTTAATTTTACACAAATTTATACTAGTTATCACTTTAGTCATTACAATAAAAATAAATACAAATAATTTTACATAATTTTATACTAATTAAAATTAATTATTATTATAATAATAATGTTATATATATAGATGAAAAGTTTCAAAAGGGGAAGGAGGTGGGGAGGGGGGGTTCAGATCCGTCCCTAGTCATATGTTGTTATCATTCAATTTATTAATATGCAGTATTTGTTAGCTTCCTTGATGACTAATTTTGGTATGGAAACTTTCCTAGTTAGCAGCCACCTTTGGTAGATCTTTTCTCCCGGGGGGTTAGATCCGTCCCTAGTCATATGTTGTTATCATTCAATTTATTAATATGGACTATTTGCTAGCTTCCTTGATGGCTAATTTTGGTCAGAAATGACACAAAACTTTGCTAGTTAGCCACCTTTGGTAGATCATTTCTCCCAAGTCTCAACTCTCAATCATATTTTTTTATCCACAAAGCTTAAACATAAAACTTAAAGAGAAATTAATTTAGGTATCACTCGAACTAATGAAAACAAACACTTTAAATATATTATCTTAGATTTTTTTATTCTAAGAATCAAAGACAATACCAAATAATTGATAACATGCATATATTATATCTAATCAATTGAGTTGTCCATCTATAGTATTTTTTTATATGTAGGAATTAAATACGATACCAAAAGGCTTACAATATTCACACACCTCATTCAACCAACCATAGATTATTACATATTGATATATTATAGTGAATTAAAAATTCATTCAATGTGAACTTATAAATATAAGGTATCACTAAAAACTAACAATTAAAAGAGTAATGTTTTTAATCACATATTACATATTATTTTAAGTAAAAAAGTATGAAATAAAATAACAATTTCAATGTTTATAAAAATATAGAAAAATTTATCTCATAATTATATATATATTTAAAAACTTTTTGAACTTTTGTAATTATAGACCATGTCCTCTGTACCTAGGGTACTCAAAATTTAAGCATTTACCTAACTTAACCATACTTAATAAATAATTAAATTATAAGTGTGTATTATAATTATAACTGGTTATTATTTTTAAAATATGAGTATATAATTAGTTATACAATCAATTATATAATAGGTTGTATCTAAAATCAATTACATAATTAATTATGGACGAACAAAAATAATTTATTTTTATAAAAATAGTTATAGTTTTACAACCAAAATGAATTTAGGATTGTTGAAGATGTGTTTCTTATATGTACTTGATACAAGTTTGATTCACTTTCACATGGTTTTCCTTTCAAATATATATTATAATTTTATAACTGATTATTTTTAAATAGAAATAAATTATTTGAAATACCCCTAATTATAGAATTAGTTATAATTTTTTACCTACTTTTATATAATTAGTTATATAAAACTATTTATAATTATTTTTTTTAAAACTAGTTTTTTTTAGTATTCCTACATGTACACTGGCACCTTTAGACAAGTCACAAGTTTATTAACTTCTCCAACTCCAACTTTCCCTAAAGTCTAAGTTGCAGTTTGGCTCGGGTTTCCTAGAAACATCAAAGTGTTGAAATTTTCTTGCATTGAAAGTGAAGCATAAATTTACTGGAGAGTTCCCAATATAATAATCTACGCTCTGGTTTATTGATTCAAAATTCATCTTCATTATGCTCACCCTGCACCTAAACCCAAGTACTGCAACAATGAAACATATGCTTCTTGAGCCTTGTTTCATATTCATTTTGTTGGTCACTCATTTATTACCAATTCTCCAACTTGTCTTTGTGTGGATGATGCTCAGTACACCAAATGTAGTTACGCTTTTAACTGCGGAACTAACAACTTAAACCTCAAGTATCCGTTCTATGGAGGAAACAGAGAATGAATACAAGAACAACACATTTGATAACACTACATTCCAATATTCCGATGATGATGGGCTTGTTAACGTCACGCTCTTTTATGATTGCTCTCCCAATATACAACCGACTCCGTTTACTTTTGAGTGTGCTGGTGGTAAAAATGTCTACTACACTCCCGTAACTTCAACTTCTTCGTACGAGGCGCCTTGCAAGATTGTGGTGATTCCCATTTTTCAAAACTACAACACTTCACTTGAATTTCAAAATGGTTTTGAGATTGAATGGACTAAGATTCAGTTGTTTAGAGTAGTTCGACATGAAGTTTGATCATTAGTAGCCTGAGCTGTTAGACACAGAGCACCAACCCATAAATTTTCTTTAATGTTTTCTCAGGGTTAGGTAATACCAATTTGGCATTTTCTAACTGAAAATAAGAATACTTGTTGCCTTGGTCAAAGAAAAGATTAATAGATGCACTTCAAAACTCACGTTAACCTCAATTGTAATCTCCCTCTTCCATTTATCTATTCCAGTGTCAAATCCTCTGTTTCTCTTCTCTACCAAGCTATTATTCTGAGGATGCAACTTCTTCTACAAGGCATCCTTTTCTCATTCTTTGTCATAACCATCATCCTAAACCAGATTCCAACATCTTGTGCTGATAATGATGTGCATTATCTGAAATCCGGTTCTCCATTTCATTGTGCAAATCTCAAAAAACATGAGTTATCCTTTCTTGGGATTCAGTAGACCCCTATACTGTGGCCACCCTGCGTTTAAGCTACAATGCACAGGTGAAGTAGCAATGGTTACCATTATGTAGAGTTCTTGAAGTCAATGACTCTGATCATAGACTCAAACTTGTAAGAACTGACTACTGGAACAATACTTGTCCCACTAGCCTCAGGAACATCACCATAGGTTGCACTTTCTTCGATTATGGTTCAGATTCTCTGAACCTGACTCTCTACTATGATTGTCCTTCCTCTCCATTTCCTCAACCAGTTAGCTTTTCCTCTCGGTTTAATTGCAGTGTAAACGAAACTCAAATGATTAACTATTTTGTGACGGAGAGCATGCTTGAAAATGCTGAGTGAAGTGAAATACTGGGAACATGCAAATCTAGAGTAGTTGTTCCAATTTTGGAGTCAGAAGCTGAAGTGCTAGAAACAAATTCAACAGTGGAAAATCTTAAGGCCGCTCTTGAGAATGGTTTTGGCGTGGAGTGGGAAGCAAACAATAGTTTGTGTGGTTAATACCAAAACTCTGGTGCGCATTGCGGTTATGACCCAATCTCAAGTGAATTCGCTTGCCATTGTAGTTCCATCTACATGTAAAACAGGTAACTGTAATATTTTAGAACCCTCGGAGAGTGCTTTGTCGTGCTAGGTCACTGACATATCCTTTGTCTTTATTTGACCCCAAGAATGCATTGGATCGAAACGATTTTCCTGTCGAACCCCTTTGTGTCTGTATGAATTTCTGATCGTGCGGAATCTCCATAGCAAATTTTCCATTTTTTATTATGAAATCATAGGGTGCCTTTGGTACTACTCTTATTTCACACGATCCAGGAACTTCCATAACGTTGGCGTGATTGTCATTCAGTGTATGGCTTTAGAGAAGTGTATCTGATCTAGAGTCACGGAAGCCTTTTAAAAACTTACCCTCCAGCTGTCCAGCATCATAAGAAATTATATCTCCTAACACAGTTATGTCCCTATCTGTATTTTCAGCTATTAAACATGATGTGGGGAAAGTGACAAATAACTCCCCTGTTGCGAATAGGATCGGCAATAACAATACAACTACAACAACAAAGTCCACATGGAAATCTTCCTTGATGATTTCCTTCAAAGTTTCTTTTGGTCTCCCTCTTCTCCTTTTCACCAAACTAAAAATCATGATATTCTTTTTTATAATTAGCGTTTCTTTTGAACTTCTTTGTACATGCTCAAACCATCTTTCTGTCATCTAGGATCCGCAATAAGAATAATAATGACAAAGTTTTCTTGGAACATCTAGATGTGAATGCTTCTTCTAGCTGTAAAATATCATTCTTTTGATTTTCCCCTTCTTTTGTTTACCTTGTCAATGACTTCCTAGCAGCATTACTGCGTCACCTTTCTTGGAAAACGTTGCAGATAGATCGGTAGACATTAGGTAGGAATAAGTAGCATTCAGAAGTGTTCACACATTCATCTTTCTTTAAAATATTTGTTGCCTTCTTTGACTGCAATTAGACTTGACTTCTTTATGGGGTCCAGTTACTCTATTATATCTTGTCTGTTCAATAATGTATATCCGTCTTGAAAACTGATCAATAGACAATAGGCTGCTTAAAATTCTTGAGTTGTCATTTTAAGTTCAAATCTAGGGATAATTCTCCTGATTTGGAATTTTAGTTAGTTAGATTTAGACCCTATATAACTCTGGATTGAAAAGAAAACAATTTCCAGATTTTGGCAGTTCTTTATCAAATATCTATAAATAATTATTGCTTCCTGACTTCGGATCCCTATTTCTGTTTGCTAATGCAAAATATCTACAAATTCCATAATGTGGGTTCAAATCCCAAATTACAAAATGTGACAAGATGTCACCTCCTAGTGTTGTAGAACTAGAAAACCTGGGTTTTTGTCTATAGTTTTGGAGGATTTCAAAGCAGAACATTTTTCACACAGCCAACAAATAGGAGTTCGGCATATCAAAACAATTTCAGGCAAAAACATGAGATTTGGGTATGGCGTTAAATACTGCCTTATCTAGTTACAAGTCTTATCTATACAAAATTTTGGGTATAGCATTAAATGTTGTTTCACGTGTTTGATTTAACTTATTTAATTTTTAAGAAATAATTACTTAAATTGACTAATCTTTTAAGAAACTTAAAAAAAGAGTCATTATTTCCCTTAAAATAAGTTACGTCAGACATGTTTGGCTTTTATATGAAACTCATGCAAATTAGGGTAGTAAAGAAGGTTGAATTCGCTTACCAAAACCTCTTGTTCATAGAAATTAATATTACTTGGCTACTTGCTCACAAGGCAAGAATCTTCATTATTTTTCCGAAACGTGTAATGGGTTAAGAAATAAGTGATTCATGGTTGGGAACTACAAGTAAAAGACATGCTTAAACAAATAAGACAGATGGAAATATCTTGACTGGTGACGAATCCGGAGAAGATCATCACCGTTGAAATGGTCTTGGTTGGGAAATAATTGCATGAAGCTCCCTCCTAAATCATTGAAGTAACTACACTCTTTCATCCATTTCCAGCGAATAAAAACATTCTGCAACTCACATGCTAGATCGATGATATATATATATATATATATATATATATATATATATATATATACTTTTTAAAAACTCACATGCTCACATTCTGCAACTACACTCACCTGCCATGGCATTTAAATATATGTTTTGAGACATCATGTTATTAGATGCCACCGCATTTGACTCTTTTAACTACCATACAAGCAGTTCATCCATTTGAACCAACCAGCCAAAACGTCCAAATTAAACCGTATGTATGTACCATTGATTAAGACCTTTCAGTCATAGTTCTAGATTTTGAACAGCCACCATTCGGCCAAACTATACAGGAGTATTTATATTTTGACCATAAAGCAACACCCCATCAATTTTATATACGCATCACTCACGATCATCCTCATTCCCAACAAAATAATTTCCATTCCGGCAACTAATTAGTTGTATTTTAAAAGTACAAAAACAAGAAAAAGAAAATACGCACTAATTAGTTGTATTTTAAAAGTACAAAAACAAGAAAAAGAAAATACGCATTACTCGACTGCTATTGCCAGAACTCTCAGTTTATAATTTTCTTTTTCACCCCTCGTCAAAGTCCAAGTCAAATAAACTCAACTTCATGTTCTCTCTCTCTCTCTCTCTCTCTCTCTCTCTCTCTCTTAGTTCGTTCAAACCATGCATAGAGCCATAGTTCACACTATAACCAACAGCATTTTTATGGCCTAAACCTCAGACAAACGAACAACCAAACTATGTTATCCCTCTCCTCCACTACCACCATCATCAGAGTCACCATCCTTGTCTTCTATCTCCACCATACGACGTCGTTACCACCCCATGCACAACTCTCTATCTGCCACGTGACCTCCTTCAACTGCGGCACCATCACCAACCTTTCCTACCCTTTCACCGGCGGCGACCGCCCCTCCTTCTGTGGGCCACCACAGTTCAATTTGAACTGCCAAAACGGTATCGTTCCCGAGTTGATCATCTCATCAGTGAGTTACCGAGTCATTCATGTAAACTCGGAGGCTCACACTCTCAACTTAGCAAGAGTAGACCTTTGGAACGAGACATGCACCGATGTGTACGTTAACTCAACTTTTGATGGCCCCACATTCAGGTACGGTTCGGGGAACCAGAACTTCACTTTGTTTTACGAGTGCGAACCCTCTTCACGGATCACCGAAACGCCAGAAGAATTGTTTCACTGTTGGAGTAACGGGGATAAGAATAACTCTTATTCTTTGGTTGGTCCGTTTCCTTTGGACCCTATTCTTGAGTTTGTTGAATGCGATGAACATGTTAAAGTGCCAATTCTTATAGAACTGGCAGATAGGCTCGTGAAAAACCGGTCTTTGCTTGGGGAGGTTTTGATGAAGGGGTTTAATGTGAACTATATGAATCCTTATGAGACTGAGTGTTTTGAGTGCCTTGCTTCTGGTGGCGTGTGTGGGTTTGACTCTGATAACGATGAACCCATTTGTATTTATGGGGATCAGTTGTGTGCAACTCCAGGTATTGCAGTTTTTTCTTTTGGTTAATTATTATCTATTTAAGTCCTATGTTTTTTTTTTTTTTTAGAGTCTTCTTTCTCAGTTCGTATACAATTTTTACACTTTTCTCTATCTCTCTTCATCCCCTTTTCACCACACGTCATTTGGGCTTTGATATAGAACTAGTTTACACAAGTTAGGTCCAAACTCACATTAGAGGAACTCGGACTTATTGACTACGTACCTTTAAATTTTCATCCCTCTTGGCTCCTTATCTGATTCCTTGTTTTGATATATTTTTTGTTTGGAACATTATTGCAGGTAGCAGCAAAGTAGGTGTTGCAATAGGTGACTTTCTTTTCGTTAATTTTTTGATACATACTTGAATACCTTTCATTTCGTTAATAAATTTTACTAATGTCTATTATTGATATTGTTGTCAGGCGCTAGTGTAGGAGCAGTTGGAGCTCTTGTTGTCATTCTTGGATGTGTGTACTTTGTGTTGCAAACAAGGAGAAAAATTGCTAATAATAAACAAAGAAGCAGCATGGACCTCTTCATGCCTCCTTCAAGCGGAGACGCTTTTGCATCTACAACTAACACGTCTCAAAGTCTATCTTCTTACCAATCCTCCAACACTGACCCAATGCCGCCGAGGAGTAACTACTTTGGTGTCCAGGTCTTTACCTATGAGGAACTAGAGGAAGCTACCAAAAACTTTGACTCTTCTAAAGAACTTGGTGAGGGAGGTTTTGGCACTGTCTACAAAGGTAACAAGATATATAACTTCCTGTGTACTAATTTCTCACAATTTCCCTTTGGTTAATTTGATCTGTTTTTAATGATCAATCTTGTGTTTGTTAATCAGGTCAACTCAAAGATGGACGTGTAGTTGCAGTGAAACGCCATTATGAAAGCAACTCTAGACGTATTGAGCAGTTCATGAATGAAGTCCAGATTCTAGCCCGGTTAAGGCACAAGAGCCTGGTGACACTCTTTGGATGCACCCATAGACATAGCAGAGAGCTTCTCCTTGTTTATGAATTCATACCCAATGGAACAGTGGCTGATCATCTTCAAGGAAGAAACACAAAATCAACTAATTTACTCCCTTGGCCTATAAGATTGAACATTGCAGTTGAAACAGCTGAGGCTCTAGCCTACCTACATGCAAAGGGTGTCATACACCGCGATATTAAAACTAACAACATTCTCCTGGATGATAACTTCCTCGTCAAGGTTGCTGATTTTGGTCTCTCAAGGGATTTCCCAAACCATGTCACTCATGTGTCAACAGCTCCACAGGGAACACCTGGTTATGTTGACCCTGAGTATTATCAGTGCTACCAGCTCACTGATAAGAGTGATGTTTTTAGCTTTGGAGTGGTCTTAGTTGAGCTGATATCATCATTGAAAGCTGTGGACATCAATAGGAGTCGCAGTGATGTGAATTTGGCAAACATGGCTATCAATAAAATTCAGAACCAGGAACTGCATGAGTTGGTTGATCCTTATCTTGGGTTTGAGAGGGATTATGCTATTAGGAGGATGACAACAGGAGTGGCAGAATTGGCCTTTAGGTGTTTGCAGCAGGAAAGAGAGATCAGACCCTCCATGAATGAGGTGGTGGAGATCTTGAGAGGAATCAATAGTAGTGATGGGCTTGGCGCACGGGAAGAGACAGAAGTATTGGAAGTTAGGACAGATGAAGTTATACTTCTAAAGGTTTCCCCGGTTTCACCAGATTCAGTTGTTGATAAATGGGTTAGCGGTTCCTCTGTATCTAATTCCTCATAGCTTCTAAGATTTCCTTTTCTTTTGGTGAAGAACTAGATTAGATAGTGAAACTACAGTACTAGTGTTAATGATCTAGTTTAGAAGTCATAGCCTTCACATCTATTTTCACTAAAACCTTATGTTTAAACTTTTATATGCGGCTTTTATGTTATGATGTGAAATATAGTACTAGTTATGAGAAGGTGAATTCACTGTTGATTAAAAAATGCAATACGCACAGGGGAGAGAAAAATAATACATATATTTGTGGTGTAAATATTCTTCTATGTTAGTTGCTTTGATGATGTGTTTTTGAGAAGAGTTGTGTTATTCATCTCATACAACATTTTGTACAGCAATATTTTTCTGTGTTTATCTTTCTCTAGTGTATTATTTATTACATCTCATATTTTTCTCTCTTTAATTTTATGATTTATTGTAAGAATTGTTATACAAATAACATTTCTCTTTTGAAAATATATATACATATATATTATGTGACTTTTTAATTAAACTTTCTGTTATATATAAAGGGATTGAAGTTAGTGATAGGAATGAAAATAGTTAAGGGGAGTAGGTACATGACAACTGCTGAATTTCCCCAAGGGAGATGCTAGGAAGAGCGATTTAACCTTTGCACTGCCAGAGAGTTCTTAATCAAGATTGAAAAGAATCATAACAACATTGACAGGTAGGTTCGGTTTCTGTATAATGCATATCCACATACATGTGTAATGAACAACGTGTAGGCCATTTTATTCAGTTGGTCTTGTTCAAATTACCAAACAAATCAGGGGCTCTTGTTAAATATTTATTAGATTATTCGGTTAGAGTCCATACATATGTGAGTATGGTCTGTTGGATTTGGATTACTTGTGTTATTCTTTCATGTTGTCTCATGTTACCATAGACAAAGACACAATAATTAGTACAATAGACGCTACACAAATAATAATAGCATGCATATGCATATGTTACTGCAATTAGTTTTTGTATCTTTCTTATATCGAGAGAAAACATGAGGGGCCTTTATGTTTCCCCCCACAACTCATCAGAAAAATAAGAATAAGAACGGATATTAAACAAATAATAGTAAGTTTATTGTAATTATTTGAGAAATAATTGTTATATATTCTTTTTAATATTTTTTTGTTATTTAGTAAAAGTTCAGTTATTACATGTACTTCGCTTAATAAGAATAAAAATGTTAAAAAAGTTTGCCAAAAAATGTGTAGC
Organism: Glycine tomentella; assembly: GCA_007407185.1. Classification (NCBI taxonomy): domain Eukaryota; kingdom Viridiplantae; phylum Streptophyta; class Magnoliopsida; order Fabales; family Fabaceae; genus Glycine; species Glycine tomentella. Next base: position 1,947,574 of record PYAF01001986.1, read on the forward strand.
TAATATTTCTTTTCTTTTTCTGTATATTTTTTCTCATAAAATGTCATAAACAGAATTAATAAAATAAGACTGAATATTGTTATTTTAATGTAACTGAACTTTTGATTAGCTGTATGTATAATAAGCAATATGTTTATATACACCAGAAGAATAATCTAATCCTCAATCCTCTTTCCTCTTCACCATAATTATGTCTTGGTAATCTAATCTAGGCAACCAAATGTCTAAAGTCTTTGTTTCCAAATACCTATCCATGATTACATCATTAACATTTCTCTTAGCCATATATATAGTTAAATATTTGTAAAGAAAGAAAGGTCCGGTTAGTATACATCTTACTAAAAGAGTATTTAAATTCGGACATCAACTTGATAACTATGATGAAATATTATAAGTTTTTGCAGTGCTCAATGAATCATTGAACTGGACTGGACCACTCACTGAATAAATTCCACTTGGGTCCACCGGTCCACAGTCGAGTGCTTTTGAAGGCTTACTTTACCGTGTTTTCCCGGGCAATAATACCTTTGCTTCAGACTTCTGGGGCTAAATTAACCAGAAGCAACATAAGATAACTGCACTTGACCTGCAGAATGTTTAACGTCATTCTGATAATATAAATTCCAGTGTAATACGTTATATCATAACAAAATGCACAAAACAGACAACTTTTTTTTTTTATATATATTTGGTTTAGCCAATTTAAATAAATAATAGGAGTAATATTTTTACCAATCTCAACCTCATAACTTAATGTTCCTTATTCTAAAGTTTGATATAATAAATTTTGAACTGTGGACGTAATTAAGATATATGTTTAAAATAATTATAATCATGGATTTACATTATATTAGACTATATGCTTTTGATTAGAAAGTGAGGAAATGAATTTTCTGATACCAAAGAAATACGAACTTATACTATCAACATGTACGCAGCCATCGTTAAATTATCTTAATTTTAGAAGAAATATTGCCTAAAAAAATATGATGTAAAGATACTGCATGACAAGCTCTTATGATAGTTTTAAACTGTGTTAAGAAAATCGTATCAAGCCAGCCGGTCGAACAAAAAAAATCGATAAACTAATTAGGTGATTGGTTCAAGTAAAATACAAAATTCACCTGAAGAAAAATCTATCAAAAAATGAAAAAAATAACGGGTTTATAGCATGTCAATGAAAATGCATAATACAATAACATTATGTTAACTTTTTTTCTTTAAAAATAAAAAAATCAACCTACAATATTTATCATTTTTTATTATTAACAAATACAGTATTGATGTTCATAATTAAAACTTTGACTTAAGTATTATAACATATTTAATTTGTGTGAATAATATATCAATGCGTATAATAATGCATACAAAGCAAGGTATAATTGCACCCTAAGAAACCAATCCTCCATAGCTTGTTATATTGGAAATTCGTAACCCGATGTCAAACTTGTACTTTAATCTATTAGACTTTTGCTATTTTGAATGCATTAATTGATTCATGCGTATATTTCTTCGGAGGCTGCCTGCCAACGAAATTGAATCTTCTAGGCCATGCTCATAAGTTGTATTTAATATAGGTTTAGATCATCTAATTTTTTAGTAGTGTATTATTTTCATAAGATTTTTGAGTCATTTATTATAAATCTTAACTCATCTCTCCTTTGATCACAGTTTTTTCATTTATTACAAAACTAGGATTAGGGCATCTTATTCTTTGATAATATTGTTATATGTCTTATCATAATTATCATTATTGTTGTAACAACCATAAACATCATCTTTTTCTTATTTCTTTCTTTCTTCCATACTCCATTTGGAATGTACCATTATCTTATTTCAAAATCTTTTTTTAAATAAAAAGTTAATTATATTCATTTGATTTTAAAATGAATTTAATTTTTTTACATTACAAATATAAAAAATGTCATTAGTTAATTAAAAATCATTATTATTATAAATTAAAAATAATTATCATAAAATTTAACAAATTTAACGTATACATCAATTTGCTTAAAAAACATATATATTTTTTATATTTTTAATACATACTACTTACTCTTTTTTTAGTCATTATGTTATATTATAAGTGTGAAGTATTTTTAATGCATATGTTATATTGTGAGAATAAATTTAAACGATTTTGAATTAAACTTAAGAAAAGCTTATTAAATAAAAGTTGGAAAAAGAGAAGAATGAAAAAGGAGGCAATAGGGAAATAGCATAGCAATGTTGTCAAGTAGTAGTAGAATTTAGGGACGAAGAAAAAGGCAGCTTTTATATTTCCCCCGATAAGGCCCTCTTCCCTTCCTAATTCCTAAATCCAATCAATCATACTCTCTCTCTCTCTTCTCTCAGATCTCACTCTCTCTCCTCAATGCCCACTCTCCACAAATTCAAGTTCCTCGCCACCCAATGCGCCGTCGCCGGCAGCCCCACCCGCAGCCCTACCACCAGCCCCGTCATCCACCTCCGCCGCCGCAAGACCCTACGCATGTTCCTCGCCCGCCGCCGCTTCCGTCCCCCGCCGCAAGATCCGCCTCCCCTCCCCGACTCCGAGGCCCGCGTCCGCCACAAGCTCAAGGACCTCTTCGTCTCATCGCCACCGCCGCCATCCCTCAAGGACGAAAAAACAATCTTCCACCATCAGCAACAACAACATCAACAAGAAGATCAGCACGAAGAACTCCTCCCTAACTCCGCCGTCAGCGTCCGGTTCCGCACCGGATCTCCCTTCCGGCGTGTCGCCTCCGCCGCCGCTCTCCGGCCGGTATCGTCGGTCTTCCGCTACCGGTTACTGAGAAGAGCGTGGCGACCCGTGCTTGTCACCATCCCTGAGTAGTAGATTTTTCTCTCTACTGTTATAACTGTACGGATGACTTTAATTCCCAATTATTTATTTATTTCATTTTTCTCGGACATATAATAATGGTAATTATGGCCGCTAACTTGCGCGGCGTGCGTTTCCGGTAAAGCTGTGAAAGTAATCAATGTAACTAACGATTGCCGCGTTCTGCAACGAAACGGTTATGATGCGACTCTTATTATCAAATTTCGTACTTTTCGTCTTCGGTGGATACTATTCTATTTCGGAATCATGGAAATTATTAACGAATTATAATTAGTGTGTTTGGACACGAGATATTTAACGTGTGGATTTTTCACGTTTATTTGGAATTTTTTTAGCGAAAACACTTGCTTATGTAAGACAGTATGAAAATACGAAATGATATTATATTAAAATTTTCAGTCTGGAGTTAGAAATTACTATAACTTTCGCAACGCTCACCAATTCGACGTGATTTTCTTACGTTTTATTGCATTTCCAAAACGCTCGAATAATATGGAAATATTATGGTATTTGTGTGTTTGTTTATTAGAATGGATCAAGAGGAAGAGGGATGAGAGATAAGTGGTTGTGAGAAAAAGACTATGATGCTTTCCTACAAGTCTGTCTCTATTGCAGTTTCGCTTGTGTTGCTGCTCAGTGATGGATTCTTATTATTGACCTTCTTCTATTTTTGTCCTGTCCCACCGGATCCAAAGACGTTTTGTTGTCACATTTAAAGCGATGCTTTATTGGGGGTGTTGTTATTTACAGAATGTAAAAAAAAAAAAATACTGATATTTTCCTAATGTAGCAAAATGATAATGTTGGTTTTGGTTTAATGAAATATACACCTGTTCAGTATGTTCTTTATAGTCTACTTAAACAGGTAATAATAATACATGCATTATATTAGTATCAAGTCATCAATGAACTAAATTATGCAACGCTAATGAACATTCCTTTGTACTTGCGTATGGTTTATACTGTTGATAAGGTAGGCCCCGTGTACGTACGTGTTGAGTTGATTCAATGCGTAGCGTAGTGTGTTCTGTAACAGGTGTACCCTTTGGAACTTTAATTAATTAATCGGGTTCTTAAATAATGATGTTGAGCACAATGGGGCAAGTAATGATGCTAGTTAGATATTTGAGATCCAAGAAGTGTTAAGGCCTTAATTTTATACGAATAAGTTAGTAAATAAATCTGAGTCTGCCTATTATCGTCGTGTTTATATACTTTAATTGGTAGTTTATCATTTGTCTTTGTTGCATAGGGACTTGAGACCCATGGAAAATGACAATCTTATACACCCTTCAGAGTTTAGTATTTGTTCAAGCCTCCAAGGAATCTAGGTGTCTCTCTAAGACCAAATGTTTAGCAATTTTGTTTGTATTATATCTTGTTGAAGTCACCTCAAAAGGGTGCATTGCATACTAGTATCTCATTAAGTATCTAATCAGGCCCACCATGTGCATTATTGAGGATATCTTCTCTCTAATCTTGCCTATAGGCTTTTTTGTAATACACTTTCAGGAGATGTCAAATAATTTTAAACATCACGACGAAGATCAATACAAGAAGGGAACAAGATGCTTAATTAATTAGGGCATACTCATTTTTCGTCTTGTATTACAGAATAGAGACATAAAAATCTTTCGGCTTATTGTAGCCAACCATGAATAGAGTATTAATGAGTTCGCTTCAAGTTATTTGTTACTAATAATCTTTCCAAGCTGAAAATGAATATATAACTCGCTAAAAAAATAATTCATAATTTGACTTAATGAAACTAATTGAAGGTGGATAGAAATTAGAAAGTGAGTAATTATTTCTAGATAATTATAATTTAATGTCTTGTTAGTTGTTGTTTTTCCTATTTGCAGAAAGAGATATGTGTGAATTGGTTTATTGCTTTGCCTTCAAGTCTACTGGTGGTGTGAAATTCTTTTTGACACGTTAGGAGGAATCTCTCTCCCTTCTCGACTAGCTAATGATACAAAAGCAAATGCCAACAAAAAAAACCTCTGGTGCTAAATACGTTTGAATCAAATGTTTCTTTCGCAACAAAATTGAGTTTTAAGATTTTTTTAGTTTGGAATAAAAACAGGTTGCAAAAGAAAGAACAACATATATTATCATTACTAATCAACAACGTACGTCACATTCGAATTTGAATGAAAAAATTACATCGGACTATGGTATTTAGACGTAAATTTAATAGGTATTTAATAAAATTATTCATTGAGTATTAGCATATTGAGTGACAATGTAATAGTTGAGTGTTCAAATTGTCAACCAACCACAACCATTTATAATTTTATTAAATAAGGTTAGGATTATGTAATCATTATTCTCTTTCATTTATTTATTAAAAAATATCTTTATAAAACAACTTAAGATAATACTTATTATTTTTACGAACACATATTTTAACACGTATCCCTAATCACCCTAATAGCATGTGTTATATTGTGCTTTGGGGTGTAGTCATGTAATGATGTACTTTATACCTTCAGTCAAATATATATAGCTTGCGAGTTAGATAATGTCAGCTAAGGCGAAAGCTGCCGTTAACGGAAAGCAAGTGGTCATCACATGGAATGCTAATATGTATAGTGTATGGAGGAGGCTATTTTTAGAATTTTTTTTTTCTTCTGAAGTGAGGCTATTTTTAGATGACACGAGGAGAAATATTTAATGAAATTCAAAGGAATTTTCAAATTAATTATCGTATGGAAAAAATATAAAACAGTGCTTAATCAATGTAATCCAGTCTAACCGAAATTATAGCTCACCACTAAACTAAAAAATGGCAGACTATAATTGATTGATATCGAAGCTATGTTTCACTCTTCGTATTCCACTTGAGTTGATCTATTAATCTCTTACTTTATTACTGGTTGTTACAACTCATAATTACTTTTTACCTAATTCTTTGACGAAACTCATGACAGTGGAATACCTGGGTCTGTCTTATTGATTGCTCGCTCGTTACCTTGCATGGAATTAAAATTATTTAATAAAGTAGCTAAATGCTGTTAAAATACTTAATTATTATTAGCCCACGAGTCATGACCTTAGGGGATTTAAATCATATACCTCTCAATTAGTACCCTGCACCTCCCAAAAATATTTGCAAAGACTAAAATACCCTAACACCTCCCTCAGATTAATCACACTTCTAAGACTTGTGATGACACCTCACTCACAAGCATACTCATGTCACGCTGACACCTCCTTCACCCGCAACGATTGCAACCTCATCCTCTGCATTGCACCACCTCCTTCACCATCCCGCGATAGCAACTACCTTGTCCTCCACCTCGCAAACCCTTGCACCCTCCTCATGACGTCACGCCACCACCTTCCCCCTCCTTCCTTTGTGCGTCACCATCTATGGCTTTGGATGAGTTTCGGGTTTATGGTGTAGGGAGGGACATCTGTTGTGGAGCAATAAATTCGAAATGACCATTCTGAAAGTGAACTTTTGGCTTATGAAAAGGCCTTTCTAGAATATTTTTAGAACATTTTATTCTAGAATGGTTATTCCAAATGTTAATTTTTACCTTCCAAGAATTTTTTTTTGAAATAATTTTGGAACACTTATTTCTATTCCAGAATAGCTATTCCAAAAGATAACTTTTATCTTTTGGATAGTTTTGAATCACCATATTTCAGAATGGTCATTTTAAAACGTCTTTTTATCTTCCAAAATGATCATTTCATAATAGAAATAAGTGTTCAAAAACTATTTCAAAAGGTAATTTACCTTCTAGAATGATCATACTGGAATAAGAGTTCTTGGTGAAAGGGTTATTTTTGTCCACACATAAAACGGGAGGTGCAAGATACAAGTTGAAAGGTGCAGAATTAAAATATCCGACCTTAGATTGTGGCTCCATCTAGCAAGCCCAAGTCCATAAGGTGGAGTTAACCAAGCATCTGCATGGGCATTGTACATTTGTACTTATGCTACCAGTCTAACTTGCCATGTTCAATAAGAGAATGCTAACAAGAATATAATTTTGATATACTATCATTATAACGATTTTTACACTTTCAGTTAATTAGAAATTATTCTCAATTTCACTTTTAAAGTTAGAAAAATACGAATAACATACTTTCGAATATACTACTCTTTTAAGCATACGATTTATTGTTTACTGAAATTTATTAAAAATTATAAAATTTGTTTAGTCTCACATTTTATTTAACATTATAATTTTGAATAAATTTTAACTAATTATCAAAAGTGTAAGAAAAGGAGTGTCCTAAAATTTTATGTATAAAAAAAAAATTGAAGCAACAGTATCTTCTAAATTAACCCATGATCCAACACGCTAGAGCACTGCTACTAACAACCATTAAATATTAATTTGCAACAATGATGTTGCATGTCTTGGTTCACACGATTTGCCGTTTACAGACTTCGCATCACAACTCACACCAATCGATACAGCTAATTCCGAAGCAGAAACCATGTGTGTTAGTGGCCAGCTTCCTAAACATGAACATACCTAAAGGCTTCCATCGTTTCCTTTTGCATAATTTGTCCTCATTTCTTCAATCAAATTTTCACAAGCTAGCTTTGATAGATGGTGATTTGTGAGTATTCAGAAAAGTACTAAGCTCATCAACAATAATCTCCCTCCATAACTAAAATCCTGCATATAACCAAGATATGGTAAGTAAGCATTTTTTTTTTTTTTTGTTTTGTTATTATTGCAAGACATGTCAATCCTGTGAATTGGTAATTGATCGTGATTCGTGATTATGGACAGCCACAACAGTAGATAGTGATTTAACAGTTCCATTCTTTGAACATTTCACACCGAATTCATACGTTCAAAAAATACATACTAATAAGATTAAATAAACAATGTTTTATTGTGCTACTTTAATGTTCATGAAACATTTTCCTTTAGAAAAAAAAAAGTCCAAGTTGATGAAAAATAATAAAATATTAAGTGCTCCGAATGAGACAAGACAAGGCCCATAATTCATCAAAATTGAAGGGTTTACTTTTTTGACAAACTAAGAAGCAGTGGCATTGACCATTTAGCCACAAACTATGAGCCTAAATTGTCATCTTATTTTATGGATCATGGTACTTTGCCCACATATTACATCTGCTTTTATTTAATAAAAATCTAAAGTTTCAATCATGTTACATAATTCATGTACCCGTTGAGTTTGCAAGCAACATCTGACTCCACAAATTGCTGGAGAAAGAACTTCTGATGCTGATTCTCTGCCATGTAAAATTCAGATAGATACTAATGGTATGATTTTTGTTACAATTGTCTTATTGCATTGGTACATTTACCAAAGTAAGTAATGATGGTGTGGTTCATTTTACAATATAGTGAGAACTCAAGTATGAACGCGTGCACATTTTCCGTGTTGCCGTCTTGAATAAAATATGCAACGTGAAAAGTTTTCATTCATACAGCAGAATGCATTTGTTTTTGATACAAATATGGCTTACAAAACAGAGCATAAGTTACTTGTACCTAATAGCTTCACCTGCCCAACTTAATTACAAAGCTTAACTCATTGAACTTTAGTCTGAAAATACATTAACTACTGCATAAATAATAAAATAAAAATGAATACATCAGAAATTTCAGTGGCTTTAACAAGTTATATACAATACATGTCCGTAATATTAGTAATGTGTCCTTCATCTTATGCAGCTTCTTAATTGTATGCTAGAGGTAGTCAAGTTCATGTTATAAATGTTATAGAACATTTCACGGAAGGAACAACCTTGTAGAAGTGTTTTTGAATTTCTACATGCAAGTTATGCCTCTTCAAAGGATTCAGCTTCAACTTACAGAAAGATGATAGTGGTTGAACATGAGTGAAAAGCGCTTCACTCTCATGAAGTATAAACACTTGATTTCTGCAAAAGGAAAAGATAAATTTGCACAATATACCCCGCTCAAACTTCCAGGTCGTGCTTGCAATTTCCTGCATGCAGAACTGTTGTTTCAAAGTTTTCCAGATCCATACAACCATGCAGCTTCGATTCGCTGGAAAGGAAGTTCACATATAACCAATTAATTAAATAAGGGACAGTTTGGACTTTGGATAACTGACAAACAAAATTTTTCACAAAACTATAGTGGAAAGCTTACTTGCAAAACATGCTGTACATACTATAATGCTTGTCAAATTTCTCATGTCTTGTCTATTGTCAACAAGCAGACAACGAGAGAAGTTGCAGCATGATAAATGTCTTAGACATGTATGCATTAATTTTCAAATTCTCTCAGCTCAATTTCCTTTTTCTGCTGCAGGTCTGCCTAAAATTGCAAAAAGAATCTCAGTTATACAGTACAACAAATAAAGTGATCACATTGAAGTCCAAGTTTTCTGGTCAAATGGAAAAGACACCTTGACAGATTTGTTATTTGTCCATATTGTTATACATGAATGCCAGTTTCAAGCACAGAATGTTGGGATTTACCAGTTTCACCTCTAACTTGGAGATTGCCTGCTCTCTCTGATGAGCAAAAAACTTCAGCGACTGAAACAATATTAAGTAAATCAGTCTTGAATGGAAAATTAAACTTGATCAATGAAAAATAGAAATAAAGGAATTGGGTATGAATTTCCCAAAAGAACTAGGAGAACAATGGATGCAAAAGAAAGCAGTCACTTACTCCAATTCTCTGCATTTCAAGAGATCTACGCAAAGATTCTCTTTTGGTTAGAAGATTTTTTGCTTTTAGACAATATCATCTATATTCTCTATGGAAGTCGAACCTGAACCTTATTTACGATTCTTTTTTTTTTTTTCAATATCAACTTTATTGAAGGTCGTATATAGTTTTTTCCACGGTAGATAATAACAGCATGGCCCTCTTTTAGTTTATCAACTGAAACTAAAATTCCACCACTTTCTGTCTCCAGCAATTTTGCAGTGTTGATTACTTGACTGAATAGTTTCTGCATCGTAATGACCTTCACTACTTCTCTGTGTTTCCAATGCTGATGTAGGCCTTCCAATACACCATCAAAGATTCCACGCCTGCCTGCATTCATTTGTCAATATAAATTCTTAGGATCAAGAAAAAGACAATGCAGCTTTTCCAACTAAAAGAGATATCAGTGAGTATTTGAAAACTGAAACTCACATATATTGCAACCAACCATTGTTGGGTATTTGAAATATAATTTATTATCCAAGTGATTTTTAAAAGTATTGTTGATTTTGACCGCAGTGGGGGATGGGGGGTTAATGACGAAGATAATATTTTACAGACGAATTCTGAATGACAAGGCTTTCTTCTTCAGTTGAATGTTATGCGAAGCATCCTAATATATAGAATCTTAATAGACTATGTGGGGACTATTTCCTATGCTATGGGTGCAAATTCCTAGATACAAGAGTGGAACACTCATGTACATGAATATGCAATTCCCTAAGTTCATAAGTCTACTATTTTCTAAGTACATAAAAGGCAGTTATTACCAACAATTATCATATACAAAGGAACTACCAAACAAAATTTCATCAATGTATAAGCTTTGTAACTGAATGCAACTCTCCTATAAGTTATAACCATGACATTGGTAATGGACTAGGCTTAAGTCAACCTCGAAACCTAGCTTAAGGGGAGAGAATTGGCTCACCCAAGACTAATAAACATTTGCCATAGCCTCTAATACCATGTTAGAAATGCACAAAGCCTAATTCAACCCAAAAACCTACCATAGGGGGAAGGGGGGGGAGTTCCCCCAATATATGATAGCTAAAACAACAACAAAAAAAGTCATACAGATTCTGATGGAGAGAATATGTAAACCCAATTAAAACTGGAGAAGTGGAATTTCTTTACTGAGCAGTAAGGAACTTTGCCTCTTCAATCCTATCTTTCGAAAACATTCTCTCTCTTCATCTGTCATTATTTCCAAGTCAGTATCCTGCTCACTAGGTGTCCATGCAGCATTTAACTTTGATAATTCCCGCTCTGATCTCTCTATTTTCTTGTTAAGCTGCAGAATCCATACAATCAAAAGGAAAACTCAATTAACCAAATCTTACAATGAATGCTCTGCGCTGTTCCTCCTTCAATTCCTTCCCCACTCTACATATTTCTGCTTCCAGTTGAATGTTCAAATCTTTGTTTACATTTTTTGTCTCCTCAAGCTTTGTTTGGATTTTCCTAAATTCTGTTAAAGTACCACTTGTACTAGTGTCTTGTGGCACTTCATCAATGGGAGAAAAAGCTTGAATTGCTTTCATCCGTGCAACTTCTTCTTGAAGTTGGCGACTTTTAAGCTCCAATTCTCCCTTTTCCACCAAAGATGCAACTCTTCTTGGAAGGAAATCATTTCCCCTATAGAGTAATATGTAAAACTTATTGCGCAACAACAAAACTCCTCCAGTGAGACTGCATTAAATACATCAAAGTTATTTACACCTGTTTCTGGATACATAAACCAAAGCTGGTACAAGAACTAATATACAAGCTACAAAAGAGCAGCCCAAGTGGCCAAGTCCAACAGTCTCCCATGACTATCAAACATAGAGCATATATGCAAGATAATCTGGAAAAATATTGTCGGTGCAACAAGTGATTTTTGCTTCCAATAGCCATTTTGAAATGTTTCCCGGTCATTCTAAATTTAATTATTATAGTAGGCCCTGCCTTTATAGTAATTTACACAAGTCATTCTGTAGCAGGCTACATTTCAAGTGAGGACAACCAAAGTGACAAGTTCTTCCCCAAAAAGTGAGTCAGTACAATCATTTAACAGTCTCCAAGTCAAAGCAACATGAAAAAGTCAAGTTCAGATACATAATATTGTTGATGAAACCATAGTTATCAATCCTGTATAGCGGAGTGGAGCGGCCGCCCTCAAAACTGGGATAGCGGGATAGCGGTAGCGGGATGACCGCTATTCTCATGTTTTCATATATGTATTGAAATATTTATAATATAAATATATAAGAGAAATATAACTAAAAATTTATGCACTAATTGTCATTAACAATAAAAACTAGTCAAAGAAACACAATGTTAATTAAAATTTGCCAAATGTAACTAAAGTTCTAGAAATTCAAATTCAAAATAAACAAACACGAGCTTCTTAAATCTTAATTTAAATCATCATCCTCTTCCTCTTCAACATTGATGTCATTGTCTTCTTAGTATAAGTTTATATGTTTGTTTTTCTCCATGTATTACAATTATGTGACTATGATTTTTCAAGAGTTTTAATTGTGTGAATTGAATCTTTCAAGTGTTGCAATTTGTGATTCTATTCTTCTATTAACTTTTTTATAGTTTTTATGTGTGAATGATGTGGTATGATGATGTAGCATGTGAAAATAAGATAATAAATTATCAAAATATTAAGACTCGAATATATTTTTAGTCCTTTAGAGCAATTTTTATTTTTAGTAACCCAAATATAAATTAATTTTTTATAGTCCTGCAATTTTGAAAAATATTCTTTTTATATAGGCTTCAATTAGAAAATTGTAAATTTTTCCGTGAATAATGAAAGTT
>PYAF01001986.1:1969566-2073236 GCA_007407185.1 Glycine tomentella
ATTATTAAGAAGATCAATTATACAAATAAAGATAAAAGGAAATAATATATAATAAATTGAGAATTGAGATACATTATTTTAACTAATTGTAAGAGTCTTATGAAATGCATATCCAAAATAAAGAAAATAGAAATATTAAGAATGTAAAATTAAAAATTATAAATAAAATAAAAGGTCTCACTTTTCTTTTTAAGCTGTGCATTATAATTAATTAAAAAAGATAAAGAGGAGAAATGATGACTTTTAAACTATTTTTTTTACTTTTTCTTTCATTCTTTTCTCTTCTGTGGTTTCTTTTCTCTATCTCACACACATTTTAAGTAAATAATGAATAGAAAACCCTATCAAAATAGTTTAGGTTTACAAAAGAAAAGCACAATATACTCCATAAGAGCCCCACTTCTACCGTCATGCTCTTATATATGCTGATAATGTATTTGATCTTCCATATTTTTCTCGTCATATTCGTATATATGACAACTAAAATCAATATATCTTCTTTTGTTGTTGTTGTATGGATTAGGAAATTGAAGAAAGCAAGTATGAAAAGCCTATATATTTGTTTATTTTAGAGGGAGATACGTACGTGTCTTGTAAACACCGAAGAAAAAGAAGGCAATCATGATTCATGAAGGAAGAATGTTGTGTGTATAAGTGTGCATTCTAAAGTGGCCATGGACAGATGGCTGAATATTGTGCTAAAAACAACCAAGGCAGTTTCGAACGCCGTAAAGCTGCGACCACCCCATTAACGCAAATATATGTTAACTACCAACGGGTGTGTTTGTTTTGATATATCATATACGTAATACGTGCCTTTATTCAGTGAATGGATTCTGACAATTTGTTTCATGTGTGACATGTTTGGCAGCAGCACGAGTGATGTTCATGATCAGGAGTATGCTTCGTCACGTCAAGGTATATCATGTGGTCGATGCTTAATGCTTTTCATTTCTTGATCGATGTTGATAATGATCATCGGTATCCTTCCACGTTTACCACCACAAAAGCCGATAGCATAATAAGGAAAAGGATAAAAAGCAATATTAATTGGATGAAATTGTTGTTGCCCTTAGCTTAGCCATTCCTTTGGTGCCACGTGCATGGGATTGCCCAGTTGGTTCCATGTGTGGTTCAATTGTAAAATAGAATAAAATTAAAATGATAAATATGGTTTAGTATGTTCATGAATTATTATAAACTTTTTAATAATTCAAAAGTCTGTATTAATAAAAACTAAAATAAAATATGTTTACAAAAAATATTAAATTGGTATCTAAATGAAACTTCAAGTATTTTTTATCCTTATATTTTTTCTTTGGTTATAGTTTTATGTGTTAATTAATAACATTAACATATGATGTAAACATTTATATCGGTAGCTATCAACTTGTTACATTATTAAGGATGTTGACGAGATAATCAGATGCAATCTTTTAATAAAATGTGTTTTTAATATATGGTATGTTTAAAATATTTCATGACATTAAACTAGTAGAAGAGAAATAAAAAACAATAATTTATATTAAAAAATTACACGTATTTATCTTGTTAAATTTCTTAATGATGTAACAAGTTAGCAAACTTTCAATATCATTGTTATTTCTACTGTTAATGTTATTATTGACAGAAAAGACTAAAACTTGTTAATAGAGAAAATATATATAAATGCTAAAAAAAAATATATAGACCAAAGATGAAATTAAAAAAATTAGGAACTAAAAACATAATAAATCCTTTAAAATAATTATCTTAATTCCTGTAAAAACATTTTTTAATTTTTATATTTACTCAAAATACATATTTTATTTTTTGGTGGAAGATTAAAATCATCTTGCTTTTTTATGAATTAAAAATATTTGAAATATTTTAAGGGTTCACCAATATAAAGAGTACGTTATCAATAGTTTTCATATTGCCAATTTGCTTTGACATCGATCCATATTTATCATAAAGAAATCATCATCCACATATCACATATGTATGTGGGTTTCACACAACTTAATTTTAAGGATTATTACCAACCAAAACAGAATAAACAAAATTCAAAAGAGAAGTACGGCTTTTTGCTAAGTCGATGATGACTTTTATTGATAAACAAAACAAAAGACAAAGTATAGATAAAATGTTTGAAAATAATATTAAAAAAAGAAGCGAAAAACAAAATATCTTGACACGGCATATGATCCTGAAGTGACCAAATAATTATTTGGTAGGATTAGAAATAGCCAAACATTTGGGAACGCCCTAAGAACGAAGTCAATCTATTAACCGCGGTAGAAATGTTAGTGTTGTCGCTTTTACTTTGGTTTTGGGAGTAATTTTATTAATGTTTTGACAGAACGAATGGCTTTGGTGGGAACGTCTGGTCATGTCCCCTGCTTGGGATACCACCTTAGGCCTTAGCCTTGCTACATATTAGTAGTCAACAAAATTAAGCGATCTTTAAAGCACCATCCATATATATATGTATCGAAAGGTTCTTGTAATGAACAACAATGTTCATAATATATTCTACAAAATAATGCATATGCACTAAGTTTTTACGTTTTACATTTCAACATTTACGATTTGTTCTACAAAACAATACACATGCACAGAGCAGAAGGAATAAACATTCAAAATAGTAATCTAAATAAGCAAAAGTCTAAAAGTTCACTGTATCCTTACGATTTGTTCTAGTTGCTTGGTTCCCTTGCCTTTTGTCTTTCAATTTGTTATTAAAATAATCATTTTAAAATATAAGTTTTGGATTAGTAATCTAAATAAGCAAGAGTCTAAAAGGAAGAATATCATGTACAATCTAAAAACATCTCGTGTCAGTGTAATTTACTCGAAAACATATATAGCGCATCCCACCTTGAATGAACTTGCCCCCAATTCACTAATTACTAGGCATAAAGTATAAGCACTATTGAGGCTATTTTGTCATTATATATGGACCACTGCATTAAAACCACAAATTCATTTGCCCCTCTTCAGAGGTAAAACATTTAGTCCATATTGTCTTGTTATTGCATGAAATTGAGCCACAAAATGGATAAAGATATAAAAGCAACTTTTTCATGTCATAATCCTTAACTATTATCAATCATGTAGCAGTTGTGAATGCGCTATGTATAAACAAAAAAGAGTAATATTTTCAAATTGCACACAAGTTAGTTAATACCTAAGCTTTCATTTCTGGTTATTAACCTCTAAAACATCAATTATGTGGCTGATAATTCATCATTGCTCTTAAAAGGTCGTTTTGCGGGTATGACGAGAAAAATATTAGACACACCTACACCTAAGATGCAGGATGTTAGAAGTTACCAACCTGATATTTGGTTGGCTTTTTTATTGATAAATTGTAAGTGCTCTTAAAAGTGGGAATTCTAAGGGAGTGTACACGTGTTGGACAATGTAGAAGTTATCCAACATATATATATGGAAGCTGGCAAGCTTGGTTGAAGCATACATTGTTCTACTCATACCTCACAAAAGGCAAAGCTTATTCCCCCAAGACTTAGCTAGCACTAGCAAACACCTCTATATCTAAAATGGTTTCATTTTCTGATCATGAGCTGGTTTTGATATTTGGTCTCCTAGGTATTAATTAGACTTATAAGTTATAGTACAACTCTCATTCCAACCATTTGACAGCATCATTTTAAACTTTGATGTCATCATGAAAATAATTCATATTTATTTAGTCTGTTTTATTCCAACTGACCTAGCAAAAAGGATAGCTATCCATCTTTGATTTGTAACTTTTCCATACAGTCTCATTAAGGTTTTTATCACACAATTAAGTGTAATGCATCGAACAATAGTAACTTCCAATTTTACCTGCTGCTTTTATTCTTTCAAATTTGTTCTTTTTTTGTCTTGATCCCTCACTGATGCTCCCTGTTCTCTTCCTTTCTATAGGTAACATTGTGTCATTCATGGTGTTCTTAGCACCCTTGTAAGTCCTGTCTCAAACCATAATAGTATCATATATAATTTGGCATGAATGCCACTCATTTACACCTTGAAATGCTTAAAAACTTTTATCCATTTCTTTCTCTCGCAGGCCAACCTTCTATACAATTTACAAGAAGAAATCATCTGAAGGATTTCAATCAATTCCATACGTGGTTGCACTTCTTAGCGCACTGTTGCTTCTATATTATGGCTTCATAAAGACCAATGCTACTTTGATTATCACCATCAACTGTATTGGATGTGTGATAGAAGTTTCATACCTAACAATGTACATTATATATGCTCCCAGGAAACAGAAGGTGAAACCAACATGACAGTCTTTCCTTCTCAACTCTTTTCCATTTTGCTCTAGATAACGATATTTAAAGTAACTGCACAAATTTGTTCATTTTGAAACTAGCTTTATTGCTGTTAAGAGAGTTCTAAACTGTAACTTGGTAAGCTTATTACCTTATAAATGTTTGATGGATATTTCAGATATCCACTTTGGTAATGATACTCATTGCCGACATTGGAGGTTTTGGCTTAACCATGTTAATCACCACCTTTGCTGTGGAGGGCATTAACCGTGTCCATGCCGTGGGATGGATTTGTGCCATTTTTAACATTGCAGTGTTTGCTGCTCCCTTAAGCATAATGGTACATTCTATATTCAATTATTCACATAAATAGATCTTGCATAATTTGATATGCAATCTGAAATATGTAAAATCTGTACATTAATTGCAGAGGAGGGTCATAAAAACCAAAAGTGTAGAGTTCATGCCATTTTCGTTGTCCTTTTTTCTTATGCTCTGCGCCACCATGTGGTTTTTCTATGGTTTCTTCGACAAGGATGACTTCATTATGGTGAGGAATAACATTTCTATATCTATTTCTCATTCTACTAATTTTCTCTTGAAAGCAAACTGATTAGTCTTTTGTTTTGTGGTATTATCAGTTTCCAAATGTGTTAGGATTTATTTTTGGCATCTCTCAAATGATCTTATACATGATATACAAGAATGCTAAGAAGAATGGAGAAACTAATTGTACAGAGCAGCAAGAAAGTGAGGGCACAGTGAACTCCAAACAGCACAGCTGCGATGGAAATAAACTCGATTTTCCTTCACTGGTGGAAATGAAAGAGAATCAACTCAATCAAGTTTGATGTTATGTTGATAAGTGTCTAAGTTCTAGCGTTTGATGGAGGACTATATATAGGCTTAGGATGAATGTTGAATAACTAATGTCTCGTATCTAATTATACTGTTGTAATAACAACTGTTGCCACTTGGCATGCATTGACTATGTAATAGACTAATGATCATAGTTCTGGTTAAACTATATGGTTTGGTTCCGAATGAAATTCCAAAGTTCTACTTCTACATGTTTGAAGCAGCACTAAAGGCTCAATTAATAATGACAAATGGTATTTTGAAAAAATAGAATAGAGCATGGAAAAACTTGGTAATGCATACTTGAAAGATTTTATTGTGGCAATCTTTTGGGTCTGTCTTACACTTTAGAAAGTAGAACGTGTAAACAGCAATTCTGGTTGTGGTTTCTGTAAATCTAATAATTTCATTAGCTCCCACTCAGTACATACAACGTAACTTTAGGCTTCTATCACACTCTCCTTAACCTCATAATTGAGTGAAAAAAATAAGTGGTGGGATTTAAGTTCAGGATTTTTTCATTCAGTATTACAAAATCTTCATGTGAGAAACCAAGATTGTAGTTAGACTGATAAACTAAAGTGAAAAATGACACATCATCGATATCATGTCAACAATAGTGACATAACAATAATGATGTCAGAGGACTAAAATGGAAAAAAATTCAAGGACTAAAAAAAACCAGAACTTACATGAAGTACAAATGAAAAAAATAATAATTTAAGTGAACTAAAAATAAATTAATAAAAATTATGTGTGTCAACAAATGTATCACATAAAGTTGTGCATATTTTTGTTTTCATATATTTATGTGTTGCAAAAAAAAAATGATGACTTAAAGAGAAAAGTCTCATCTCTGCTCCAAACACTTAAACGCATGCCCTAACTAGTCAAAGTATCTGCCACATGATTAGAATCACGTAACATACATGCAAGTGACAGAGTCTAATTGTTTTTCACTAACACTATTATTTCTAGAATCTTAGATGCATATATTTGTGCATGGAATAAGCATAATTCTACCATGAATAGGTCGGTCATAAGGTAGATATGATCAAGGATGAGTTTAAAGAATTATGTTGTATCTCCACCTAAATGCCCACCAAGTTAACGTGAAGGATTGTAAATGGTCAGGTGAATAGATAAGAGATATTAGTCATGGAGGACATCAAGGCCAAGATTAAGGTATTTGACATGGGTAGGTACGGGAACATGTAGTTGATCAAGATTCCAAGTTTCATTTGGATAAAAGTCAATCACCTTGAGGTGAAAATCACTAACATGCAACATCACATATATGTAAATAAGGGGAC
The DNA here is from genome assembly GCA_007407185.1 of Glycine tomentella. Classification (NCBI taxonomy): domain Eukaryota; kingdom Viridiplantae; phylum Streptophyta; class Magnoliopsida; order Fabales; family Fabaceae; genus Glycine; species Glycine tomentella. The sequence continues at coordinate 1,976,006 of PYAF01001986.1, forward strand.
AATAACAAGCTAATATAAAAAATAGACTGAACATTGGTCATTTTCTACATGATGCATGAAGCCATTATGAAGAACATGCATAACTTTAAGGGTACTCTGTTAGACATAAATCTTTTAATTAGTGCATTCATACTTATTTGATTTATATTAATTTTAAATTAAATTTGTACATGATATTTAAGACTAAAATATTTGTTCGTGTCTACAAATATGTCACTTTTTCATTTTTAGTCCTTGCAAGGTATGTTTTTTTTTTCCCTTTTTAGTTCATGTAATTTCTATCTTTTTTCATTTTTAGTTTCTCTAACGTTATTGCTGACGTGACAATGATTGGTTAGAGTGGTAGTGCCATGTCACCTTTCGGTTGTCATGTCAGTGATAATTGCCAAAAATACTTAAATGAGATATGTTGATTTAGGAAATTGCCTCATATTTTCTCTTATTTAGTACTTTGTGTATGTCTTTTTGATGTAAATTGTTAATTTGTAGTTTGTTCTCTTTAACATATTTGCTAGATTAGATATGCTTATTGATGGACTATTTTGTAGGATATTGAATTGGATTAAATTGCATTTTTTGGAGTAAGGTTTAACGAAAGCTTGAAGTAAAGATTTCAGCTCAAATGTGCTTAAATTGGAATTGAAGGGGCCAAATAGAAGCTCATTTTTGGAAAAGATGAAAAAGAAAGTTGCAGAGAAAAATTTGTTTAAGCAAAACAACTTTTGGCTTAAACTGAATTTGGATAGAGGTGCAAAACTGCATAGTTGCGGTATCTGTTTAAGCCTGAAGTTTTTAGCTTGAACAAACACTCATTTAAGTACAAATTTTTTGGGTTTGTATAAATAGATTATCTCGCTCATTTTGAGAGGGACACTTCCTCATTGTGTAAAAATTCCTCCTTTACTAAAGTTCTTCTTTTCCAACTCTCTTCTTTTATTGTTCTTTCATCTTTCTTGCTTTTGGATGTTATTCATAGTGATGAGTAGCTAAACCCTCTGTTGTTGGGATTAGATTGTATCTAAACCTTATGCTCTCATGTATTTCTTTTGAAATAATGTTATATATTCATCTTGTTCTTTAATGTTAGTTTTTTACTCATATGCTTCATGCTTGTTATGGATTGACCACTCATACCTTGATTTCTTGGATGAGATTGCTATTGGAAAATACTTTCTTTATCTTGAACTGTGGTAAAATGTCCATTAAACCTCAATGCTAGGAATAGGATGAGGGGTAATGGTTATCTTGGGTCATTGAGCTTAAAACAAGTTTCTTTGTTAAATGTGCAAATGATTGACATTTAATGAGAGAACTTAGGTCTTTTTATCTAAAAAATTAAGGATTAAAATACCGTTTTTGAACTATTACTGATGTTAACATTAGATTACAAGTTGAATATCATGTTTTAATGTAAAAAGAGTTTGGTTTGGTGATATCTAACCCAACAATCTTTATCATCTGAAATTCATATCATTTTATTGTGTGTTTATTGAAAATTCCAAAACTTGTAACATTTGCTTTACCTTTATTCTTGAATGTTATGTTCAAATCATCATTTTTTATTTGTTATTTTAGATAGTAAAAACTTGTTATATTAACTAAATATTATGCAATTTTTCATAGAAACAATAATTCTTATTTATCAAATACTACTTGACGACTTTGTACGTTTGTCAACCACTCAATTTTGATTGGAAGTAGGTGTAACATAAACTAAAATTGAAAATGCGTCAACATACCGAAACGGTGGTGAAACTAAAATGAAATCTACATTTAAGTCTATCTTAAATTAAAAATGAAATAACGCTAACTTAAATGTACTAATTTGATATTTAAGCCTATCTTAAATTAAAATGTACAAGTATATCTGGACATTTCATGATGAGTGGAAGCGAAACCTAAAGTGACCAAATAATTGTGTAGTAGGACTAAAAACAGCCAAACAATTGGGAAACCCCCGAGAACAAAGCCAATCAATAGCCGTGGGAGGAATGTTATTGCTGTCGCTTTTACTTTGGTTTTGGGAGTGATTTTATGTTTGACAAAACGAACGCCTTGATGTACGTACCACCTTGGCCTTGCAACATTAACATATTATTAGTCAACTAGTCGAATCACAACGAAGGATGAAAACCACTAACCCACGAGGACATGATTTTCAATCACAACCCCAAAAGCCCGGAATGCCAGTTCTGAGCAAATAATCTAACATAGATCAGGAATCCTACGGTACTAATTAGTCAACTAGTAGAAACATAAAGAAGGCTGAAAACCACTAACACCCTTATGAGAATCACAATTTAAGGACATGCAAAAGTCTGACCATTGACCAAATAATCTAGCATACACTTTGAGAATCACAATTTAAGGACAAAGTTAGTACGAAGATGGACGGTACGAATTCAAAAAGTAGAAACACAACATTCCTATTGGCTGAAAACCACTAACCTTTTGAGAATTGAATCACAATTTTAAGGACATGCAAAACTCTGACCGAATAATCTAGCATACTACACTTAACATAGAGGAATCCTATTTATTTAAAGCACCACCCATGTTTCTACTAAATGACAAAATATATGATTGATTTAGCCTTCTTCGTATTAAAAGTTCTTTGTAATGAATTTTTGGTGTGGAAGTTCTTGGGATGAATAACAATGCTCTTAATATATTAGCGAAAAATAATAAATAATATAAATTAATTATTTAATTAGAAAAAAGGTGTAAATTGGTCAATAATTAGGAAAATGGGGCAAGCATTCACGCCCATTTGGGGCGTGTTTAAACACACCCCAAATGGACGTGAATACTTGTCCCATTTTCCTAATTATTGGCTCATTTACACCTTTTTTCTAATTAAATAATTAATTTATATTATTATTTTTTGCCTAATATATTTCACCAAATAATACAAATATATGTACAAAGTTCTTATGTTTTACATTTCAACATGTACCAAACGGGACTTTCAGGGAAAGGAAATCTACATTTCATTGTAGGAACAAAAATAGGGAGGAATAAACTTTAAAAATATACTAGTCTAAATAAGCAAGGATCTAAAAATACGATTTGTACTAGATGCTTGGGTCCTTTGCCTTTTGAGTCTTTCAATTGTTATTAGAATAATCATTTTAAAATATTATTATAACTTTTGGACCAGTTCATTTTGTTTATGTTTCTCGGCCTCGGGAGCTAAAACTTTAAACAGGACATATATACCAATTACCACATCCCACCTTGCATGAACTTGCCCCAAATCAACTAATTACTAGGCATATAGTAGAAGCACTATTGGGGCTATTTTGTCATTATATATGGACCACTACATTAAAACCACAAATTCATTTGCCCCTCTTTAGAGATAAAAACATTTAGTCCGTATTGTTCTGTGTTTGCATGAAATTGTGCCGCAAAATGGATAAAGATATAAAAGTAACTTTATCATGTCATAAACTTTAACTATATTATCAATCATGTAGCAGTTGTGAATGCTTTATATATAAACAAAAAAGATAATGTTTTCAAATTGCGCACAAATTAGTGAATACTTAAGTTTTAATTTCTGGTTATTTAACCTCTAAAACTTCAATAATGTGGCTCCTAAAAGGAGGAGTTTTACTGGTATGACGAAGAAAAACTAGGCACAACTGAGATGCAGGATGTAGGAAGTTACCAACCTGATATTTGGTTGGCTTTTTTATTGATAAATTGTTAGTGCTCTTAAAAGAGGGAATTATATGGGAGTGTACACGTGTCAGACAATGTTAGAAGTTATCATATATATATATATATGGAAGCTGGCAAGCTTGGTTGAAGCACAGATAGTCCTACTCATACCTCACAATAGGCAAAGCTTATTTCCCCAAGACTTAGCTACCACTTGCAAACGCCTCTATATCTAAAATGGTTTCATTTTCTGATCATGAGCTGTTTTTTATCTTTGGTCTCCTAGGTATTAATTTGTGTTCTAAGTTGTAGTACAACTCTCATTCCATCCATTTGACTGCACCATTTTTAACTTTGATGTCATCATGAAAATAATTAATATTAAGCTAGTCTTTTATTCCAACTGGCTTAGCAAAAAGGATAGCTAACCATCTTTGTTTTGTAACTTTTCCATACAGTCTTATTTAAGGTTTTTATCACACAATGACTGTAATGCTTATATTTGACTGCTACATTAAGGTTTTGTCTGGATCCTTCACTGATGATCTCTGTTTTCTTTTTGTCTATAGGTAACATTGTGTCATTCATGGTGTTCTTAGCACCCTTGTAAGTTCGGTTTGAAACAAAAATAGTATCATAATTTGCCATTACCACTTACACCTTAAAACTGATTTTTTTTATATATTGTTTTTGTTATATCTGTCTTTCACAGGCCAACCTTCTATACAATTTACAAGAAGAAATCATCCGAGGGTTTTCAATCAATCCCATATGTTGTTGCACTTCTTAGTGCACTGTTGCTTCTGTATTACGGCTTCATAAAGACCAAAGCTACTTTGATTATCACCATCAACTGTATTGGATGTGTTATAGAAGTTTTATACCTAACAATGTACATTATATATGCTCCCAGGAAACAGAAGGTGAAACCAACATGACAATCTTTCCTTCTCAACCCTTTTCCATTTTGCTCTAGATAAAGATATTTAAAGTAACTGCACAAATTTGTTCAATTTGAAACAAGTTTTATAGTTAAGAGTGTTCTAAAGTCTAAACTGTAACTTGGTAAGCTTATTACCTAAAATGTTTTGATGGAAATTTCAGATTTCCACTTTGGTAATGATACTCATTGCCGACATTCGAGGTTTGGCCTTAACCATGTTAATCACTACCTTTGCTGTGAAGGCCATCAACCGTGTTCATGCTGTTGGATGGATTTGCGCCATTTTTAACATTGCAGTGTTCGCTGCTCCCTTAAGCATAATGGTACATTCTATATTCAATTATTCACATAACATAGATCTTGCATAGATTGAAATGCAATATGAAAATATGTAAAATCTGTACATTAATTGCAGAGGAGGGTCATAAAAACCAAAAGTGTAGAGTTCATGCCATTTTCACTGTCCTTGTTTCTTAACCTCTGCGCCATCATGTGGTTTTTCTATGGATTCTTCGACAAGGATGACTTCATTATGGTGAGGAATAACATTTCTATATCTATTTCTCATTCTACTACTCTTGAAAGCAAACTGATTAGTCTTTTCTTTTGTGGCATTATCAGTTTCCAAATGTGCTAGGGTTTCTGTTTGGCATCTCTCAAATGATCTTATACATGATATACAAGAATGCTAAGAAGAATGGAGAAACCAATTGTACAGAGCAGCAAGAAAGGGAGGGCACAGTGAACTCTAAACAGTACAGCTGCGATGGCAACAAATTCGATTTCCCTTCAGTGGTAGAAATGAAAGGGAATCAACTCAATCAAGTTTGATGTTATGTTTGATAAGTGTCTAAGTTCTAGCGTTTGATGGAGGACTGTATATAGGCTTAGGGTGAATGCTGAATAACTAATGTCTCCTGTCTAATTATACTGTTTTAGTAACAACTGTTGCCACTTGGTATGCATTGACTTTGTAGTAACTAGTGTCTCCTGTCTAATCAACTAATGATTTGGTTCTGATTAAAATCCCCAAGTTCTAGATGTTTAAAGCAACACTAATGGCTCAATTAACAATAGTTGTTTGGTGGTATATGGTTTTTTTCGTTTTCTTTATCGACCAAATATTACTTTGTTAGTTTTTGTTAGTAAAGAGATTCAAACCTACAACCTTTCGCTTCTCCCTTCTCCCTTCACCACCCTGCCAACCTAATAACCCTCTATATGACTTGATTTAGTGCAATACTTTTAACTATAAAACATTTTTCTCAGCTATGATTTAATGGCCTGGATTGTGTGGGTGTTAATTAACATTTACGTTAAATTTGTTCTTATGGGTGACATAAGCAACAGATTAGCTTTTTTTATTAATCATAATCAAAACAGACTAGTGAAGAGAAGTATAAATTTGATAATGATGGCAAAAAAGATTTGTCTAAACTACAGTAGCTCACTTAAAGTATATATAATACATTCTTGAATGAGTCAGATCTATTCATCGTAAATCAATGAGGGCCTAACAGTCCTAATGTAGATTCCCGACAGATTTGGTTCATGAAACTATGAAAGTAAGTTATTAGTTACAAACTTCCAGTTTCCACCTTTGACTCGATGTTGACTATTCCAAGATCCTTATATTATAAAGTAGGATTATACATTGATAAACCACAATAATTGTTCATACGAAAAGAAAATATAAAATAACTGCTAGATAATTTTTTCTCTCTTATGGGAGCTTAATGAATTTCTAACAACACAAACCCTGTAAAATCTAATTAAGTATCAATACCAAGCAACAAGGGAGACAATAGCAATAATAAAGGCTTTAATGTACTTGGATGAAACTTTCTTGCAAAAAGGAAGCACATGTTGGTGATGTTCCCCTCATAAACACATGTTGATCCAAACCGCATGTGGTTCAAAAACGCTTCTGTAATATCATTCGACACAAATGTTCGAGGATGAGGACCACGCCATGACCAATCCACCCAAGTGACGCTACTATTGGAGATTAATTGAGGGTACATCATATGCACAAAAGTTGGTATAAAATGCTCTTCTGCAAAGCATGGTGAAGTGCAATAGTGCTGAACTATATGGTAGTATTTGGTGTCAGATACAATGTGAATGGCAAGCTCACGATGCAACTCAAACCATTGAGACCCTTTTCTCCAATCGGTTATGTCAATTATAGGCCACATTTTTGGGCAATATCTTTCTCTGGCATTGTATCCTGGGTCATCATTAGAGTCTAAGAAGCTCATGGTTGAGTTCATGAGATAGTCATATATGGTTCTGAAGCCAAATAACGGAATGCAGGATTCTGAAAGCAGAACAAAACGTTGATTGGATATGTCCATCAGTGCATTTGCTAGAAGACGTTTTCCGGCATCCATCAATGATGGTGCACCCCAGACCACTAGCTGCCGTTGACAGGAAACATTGATTCATTCATAATCATTTAATTTCATCCATTGACAATGTTTATGCATAAGCACAATGTCCACAAGCACAACCTATCAAAGCTCATGATGCATTAAAGTAATAATAAAGTCTGTTTGTTCTAAAGTTATTTTAATATTACCTCAAGGTTTTAATCAATAGTTAATTCCAATCTAAAAAAGTTTAACCTATCATCCCACAATTAAAAATCATAATTTTAAAAATATTTACATTTAAAAGTCAACTAACTTAGTGGAACTCTCCACCATCTTTTGTTAGTCACCAGCTCGTTAGGTATAGACAAAGACTTCCCTTTTTAGCTTCTCGCCTTGTGTATTTCTGGTCCTTCCAAGTGTTTTGTATTCCTTTTTTTCAAATCTATATATTTTTAGATGGATCTGTTTGAAGTTGTAGAGACTGAGGTGACAACATAGTTGGGATGTCAATCACTCTTTCACTTAGACTCATTTCTTTTGCTAAAAAAAAAAAAAAAACTTTTATTTATATATGAAAGGAAAACATGTAAAATTTTATACTATCTGTGCACAGCTTTACTTAATTGCGACTATAGGCACTTTATTCATGTTGCATGAATTAAACCGTGCTTATGATGGGTTTGAAGAGAAATGAATATAAGCAATGGCAAGCTAACCTCGCTAGGAATATTTCTTCCATAGAATGCAGAATCTTCAGGCATGGTTTCACTGAAACAAGGATGTTGGTGCAGGTAAATGGAGTAAAATCCATCATGGCCTTTGAAGAATTTCTCCCACAAGGGTGCCAGGGGTAGTGGACCTCTTGCCAAGAACATAAAGGCCACTTTTGGAACGGTTTGCTCGGTAAAATCTTGAGTACCTGAAAGCATGGATGATGCTTTGAGGAACAACTCTTGGTCGGTCATGTTGTGCATGAGCGATGTTTTTAATTCGGTATTAGGAGAGTTGAACATTGTGTTCTGCGATGAAAGAAATGATTTCAGTGGTGGTGGTGAAGTCACAGATAATAGTCTTGATGATGACAATGGTGATGGAAGAATTTTTGTGATTGGGGTAATCACAGGATACAGAAAGGCCTGTAAACTGAAAGATAGGTTAAGGCATAAAACTGCTGCAATTCCTAGTGATACACCAAACATAAAGAAGACCAAGTTATACCCTTTGTTTATGTTCCTATACAAGGGACCAAAGAATGACAGAGAAACTTTCTGAGATGGTTTATGCCCCATATGCCAATACAAAATGACAGAGCAAGCGATGAACAAGAAACTTCTTTCTATTTTTCTTATGTCACTTTGAACTCTTTGAACTTGGTGTACGTACGTAGCTACTACAACTTTCATTCTCAGATATTGAGTCATACATTGTAATTTTATACTCCCTCTGTCTTAGTTCTGAATGAAGTTAACAATATAATTGTAGCTGTTAACAATTTGGGGCCTTAATTTAAGTACCCATTTATACTTGGTAAATGATTGTAACGCGTTTAGTAAATACTATGAATGCACCGCTTAGAGCATCATATATTATATTTTTTAAAAAGAAAGATGCGAGAAACACTTTCTCAGTTATTCTGTTGAAACTTAAAAGCTATATGTACTTTTATTTTAAATTGAAGTTAAAATAAGGATGTAGAAGTTTTAGGTAACTAAGATCAAAATCAAATTATTCAAATCTGATTTGATTTACTTCTTTCTTATAAAAGATTTATTTCGTTAAGATAAAATCGGATTATGCAGATCTTATTAGATTCTCTTTTTTTTTCTTTCTTATCATTGTATTTATTTGGTTAAATTATAATTTTGGTATACTACTAATAATTGTAATTAATAAAATTATAAAATTAATTAAAAATTTAATTATTTAAAACTTTAATAAAAGATTACTAATTATTAATTTTTTAATAAAATCTGAATTATTAAAAACTTCAATAAACTTTAATAATTGTGGTTAAATACAATTTAATTATTATTTTATTTTTAAAAATAATTAATGATTTATAATTACTTTTATAATTTAATTAATCACAATTATTAGTTAATAATTACCAATTTGTAAAATTAGGAAAACAAAATATTACAATTAAAAGTCAAGCAAACCAAAATTGTCAATTTGTAAAATTAAAGGAACCAAATGTTATAATTAAAAATCGGTATAACAAAATCATGGATTCGAAAAAATTAAGATTTCAAAATTTTAATTTAGCCTATTTATTTTGTAATCAGGATTATTGGGACTTCACCAAGTCATTCCTCTATCTAATTCTCTCATGTAATTATTATCATGAACAAAAATAAAGATGATTTACTTTTTCTAAATTATACATATTTTTTAAAATATTTTTATTTGTTGAAATTTATTAGAAATTAAAAAAAAAAAAACAAGTCTCATATTCTTAGGTTTAATTAGTCTTTTAGTATCTATAATTACAGTAACTTTTCATTTTAGTCCTTATGGTTTGGTCCTTACGTTCCTATACAAGCGACCAAAGAATGACGGAGAGAAACTGGCGGAGATGGTTTATGTTCCATATGCGAATTAGCAATAGACGCACAAAATGATTGCCAACAAAAAAGACGCACTAAATGACAGAGCAAGAGATGAATTTATAAAAAAAAAAAAAAAAAAAAACGTATAAGAGGTAAAGAAGAAGAAGAAAGAAGCCCAAGCCCAATAACTACCCAGCCAATTGCATTGGTGACGCGCGAAACCCAGAGCGCGGGAAAGGAGCATGAGCATGACGAATTAAAACCTCTCTCTCCCCCATCGAATTGATTCGAGAAATTCTTCTGAGATCGCCGGTGAGATCTATGTTGCGTTTGAAGTGTGTATGTAAAGTCATGGATTTCTCTTATTTCCGATCCCCAATTCGGCGTTTTCCATTATGACCTGATCGAATCCTCTTCAGATCAAATTATTTTTACGCTCAATCCGTCGATATAGATGCACTTCTTCACTCACATTCTGCAGTGCATTTGCTTCTCCCCCGCGCAATCCTAACGATTTTGACGATTATCATGATTGTCGCTTTGAATCTGATATTTTCGGTTTCTGCAGAGGGTTTATAAACGATTACCGGACCTTAACTATGATGAGATCAACGGTGATTTTTTATATGGTTTTGGGTATGGCCATCAACTGATAACTATCTGGTCATTCTTGTGTCAACACCCTGATGAAGCTGCTGCAATGCTGTTGTTCTCCTTCAAAACTTATTCGTGGGACCTACACTGTGTTGATATCTAGTATAAGGATTTCGGTTATAAATTCAGATCTGGGCCGCTGTTGGACGAGGCTCTTCATTGGTTGGTCTTTTCTGAGGATAGGAATGTTCCTGTCAGTATTGCTTTTGATCTCATAGATTGGGGTTTCTCCTAGATTCCCTTGTTTTATGAGTTTACTTTGGAAAAAATATGAAGTTTATTGTTTAAGGGTATTGGGAGGATATCTCAGTGTCTCTTGCTTGGTCAAAGGCCTTAAAACAGCTGAAACATGGGTGATGAAAGAAATAATGTGCAGTCTTCTTGGACCAAGTCCAATGTTGTACCTACTCATGACATTCCTTACACTCACATTCAAAGTTCCTTTGACAATCATTTTTCCCCCATATGCATCACTAAAGATGGTGGAATTTTTTTATCAATTATCATGGCAAGATTAGAGAAACTCAATGACAAAGGAGAGCTGCTTGAGGAACTCGCTTATGGTAGATATGAACAGTTATTTTGTGTTAATCTAAATACTACTATGTATAGAGAGAGTCTATTGTCCATCCCCAGTGTCATTGAAGAAACAAGCGAAGATGAACAATAGAAACAGACTAGAAAAATTCAAGGCATGCATTGTTCTTCAATCTCTTTCACCATTATATTCTTATTCATCTTGCATTGTGGGGAATGAAAAGTTATATGCAGAATGTGTGGTATGTTAAAGAAAGATGAGGTTTGGTGGTGATGGGTTCAATTTACCTTGCTTAGATAAAATATTTGATGTCTTGACTCGTATACTCACAAGCCTTGATAATCAAAGGAAATTTGAGTGGAAAATTATATAAGAAAAGATACTAAAGTTTGGAGTAAAACAATTAGGATTTCCCATGAGATTTTACTATATCACCATGTTACTGCTAAAATCATAGAGAATTTCCAATTAATATTCTAACATTTGCTCTTGTTTCCTGCAGGCCACAAAATATGCAAGAATCTATACAATTACCTTGATGTCACTTTCATACAAATGGTGACACTTCTAGCAGAAAGCATAACACATACATATATATAATCTCTTGTTAGTGCAGAATCAGTGTCTATTTTAGAGGTGATTTCAGTAGAGTTGTAGTTTCAACAGATTTTACATCTTTAGATATATTTCAAAGTAGGAGTTAGCAAATCGTAGTTGGTGTTATACATGATACATGCTTTTTTGTTCCTTTATCTTTTGTTCTCTTAGCGTATGTTTGGGTCTCTATTGGACAAATGCTCAAGTACATTCATGGAAGTAACTCTTTTGTCCTCTATCTTTTGTTACTTAGTTTTCAGATTCAACCCCTACTTGTTTGATTATCTTCCTCTATTTTTCCAACTCCATAACCAATCTCCTAGCCCTAATCTCACTAATTAATAACCCCAGAACAAGGAGCTCTCCAATCAGCCTTGTTATAATGCATGTTATATTATCAAAATAGTATAGCATGTAAAAACTTGGTATAATGCATACATGAAAGATTTTGTTGTGGTAACCTTTGGGGTCTATTTTACACTTTAGAAAGTGGAACGTGTAAACAATGGTTGTGGTTTCTGTAAATCTAATAATTTCATTAGCTCTAGTACATACAACGTAACTAAATTTGAGGCCTCTTTCTTAACCACAGGATGAAAATGACTTGACAGTTTAGGAAGGCATTTCATCTGGTTTAGTGTGATTTCACATTTGATTTGAACTGCTCTATAAAGTATGTTTCAACCCCGCTGAGTACAACGATGCAAACATAAATTACAAAAAACAAAATGGTAATGAAAATTTTCTCGACAAGATTCCAGACAGAGTGGGTTCTTAAAAGTATGTTATTGGTGACAAATTTCCAGTTTCTAACTATGACCTGAAGTTGACTATTCCGGGATCCTTAAAGTAGGATTATACATTGATAAACCAAAATAATTGCTCATATGAAAAGAAAATGCAAAAAAGTTCCTTGATAGGAGCTTATTGAATTTCTAACACGAACCCTGTAAGACATAATTAAGTTTCAATACCAAACAACAAGGGAGAGAATTTTAATAATAAAGGTTTCAATGCGCTTGGATGAAACTTTCTTGCAAAAAGGAAGCACATGTTGGTGGTGTTCCCTTCATAAACACATGTTGATCCAAAACGCATTTGGATTTAACCTACTTTTAGATATAGGAGAACGGATTTCTGAACATAGCTTAATGTTATTATGTTTGCAGTTTGTTTCTCTGAGGTTCTTTTACATTGTTTTTAGATTCAACCAACCTTGGTATAATGAAGCTATATTATCAAAATAGTTTAGAGCATGGAAAACCTTTGTATTATAATGTACACTTGAAATATTTTATTGTGGTAATCTTTTGGATCTGTTTATAAAGTGGAACGTGTAAATTTAATAATTTCATTAGTTCTCAGTACATACAACGTAACCTGAGGCTTCTTTCACGCTCTCCTTAACCTCAAAATTGAGTGAAAAAATAAGCGGTAGGATTTAAATTCTGGAATTTTTCAAAGTATTACAAAATCTTCACGTGAGAAACCAAGGCTGCAGTTAGACTGATAAACTAAAGTTGGCATGTTATATTCTCTTGAAAAAGAAATAAAAATGGAGAAATTTGGTTGGTTATTAACACCTTAATAAGTAAAGTAATCCCTGATTTATTTAAAACTATCAATGCACTTGATACCTGGGAGTTATAGTTTAATACATTATGTTATCTGTTTAGTTTGCACTCACGAGATGTTAATTTTCAAAGTAGTCCAACTTGTCGTTGCAACCCCACGTACTAACACGATACTAGAAGTTCTCAGAAAACACATGCATACTGAAAAAAAAAATCGAAATTAGGTTAAGTTTTTTCTCAAAATCAAACTGAATCTACTCTACCTATCACCATATTCCACGTTATTGCATCACGCACGGTGTTATTTTTTATGACAAACCTTTTTTGTTTTTACCTCAAAGCCTTACAATGTTGGCAAGAGATTTTATTTATTGAATCTAGGGGCACTTTTATACACCTATTTTATTTTTGTCACCTGACTTCAGACAAGACGTCTCAATCTAAATTTCAAGGTTTTTACCACCTCCAGTACAAGTAGAACAAACTGATAACTAACCAACCAACAAATGATTCCAGATCCTCCACGTGAAAACCATGCAGATGATACTCTGGAGATAATGGCCGTCCATCAAAATTCTATTGGATTACTATTAACAGAAGGAGTTACTTTGCAAAATTTAGCATTCCATTATGTTGTTGTACGAATCCAGACAAATGACAACAATAAATGTAAACTTTAATTGAAGCGATTAAGTTGAGTGGCATAGCAACAGAATGGGATGCTGCCAAGCATGGCTTTTAGAGGCAATATGAGGAGTGTCATGTGCCGTGTGTCTATTGGTTTGGTTTACTTTGAATTAGACCTTTCAAATTTCAAGGAAAATTATATGGGGAGAGAAAATTATTGGGTTGTCCACTTGTCTTTTAAGGCAGTGACCGTGTGTTGTGGTGGGAAAGTGTTTTGAGGTACATATCGCTTCTCCAAATTCTTATATATAGCTGGATTGAACTTGAATCATGTCATGACATACAGGGGAATAAATGTGTACAACTATGTTGGCTGTCTTCAAAATGTGTGGAATGTATAGTATAGCAACCTTTACAGTGATGTTTGTTTTTGTTTTGACTGCATGACTGATATATATATATAGTTGAGAGGAAGAAGGTAAGGTATCTATAAGCAATAAATCAATTATAAAATGGCCTATTGAAAGATTTAGAAAAATTATAAGAACCAGTTGAATAGTTTAATAAGTAACAAAATCAATAAATTGGATGTATAAGATAAAAATAACGACCACATCTAGAGTAAAAAAGTATAGTATTAAGTGTCCTAAGGAACAAAAATTGTAAGAACAGCATTAGAATTAAGATCACAAGCATTTGTGAAGTATTTTATGTTGCAGGACTAAGTGCACGTTCTATTTCTTCCAAAGATCGACCTTTTGTTTCCACAACGTTACAAGATATGTACACGATAGTGAGAAGACAGACAATTGAGAAGCCCAAGTACACTATGCTGATACCAAACTTGTTAACTACACTCAAGAAATAGAGCCCGATGACAAAGTTGGAGATCTGGTAAGATTAAACAAAGATGAAAAATTAGTGTAACAATAAAAGTTATGAACATTATAAATCATCCCAACAGGTCCAAGAAACTTCATTGCAATATATTCACAAGATAAAGGAAGTAATTACAGGTTATATTAGATTCCACAGTGAAGTCACTTACCCAATGCGTGCCTAATGACAAAGAAATTGCTTTTGCTCTGATTCTTGATGCAAATATCTCTGGTAGAAGAAGGGCAGGCACAGGACCAGCACCAAGAGAGAATGATAGGACGTAGCTGTTTAAAATTCATAGACCAGAGTCATATCAAAAGAGAAATGGAAAACAAATAACACATGGTAAACTTTCAGTGTATGGAAATACTTTTACTGACAAAATTAAATGACTTACAGGACAGTCCCAAGGACTGCAAGGGTGCCAGAGTATGGAGCAAGGACCTTCCAAGTAAAAGACACAAAAAGAAGCAACATAGAAGCAGCCTGGGAAAGACAGAAAAATACAGGGAGTTAAGAAAATAAGTTATATTAAGATTAGACAAAAAAACTAAGTTAAGCAGTTGAGATGAAAATTTGTTATTAAACCAAGAAGAAAGCAAAATAGAAAGAGATTGTATAATCCAGAAAGGCAGAGTTTTGAATTAAATAGAATTATAACTAGGAACAGGTATAACTATTATCTCTTAATGCACCTCTAACCAGCTTTGGATTCTCTTCATCTTCCCTCAAAGATATTAGAACCAACAAAAATAAGATTACAAGCTTAACAAGAACTGCTATTTACAAAAAAATGATCACGCAGAGAAATACAAATTAAAGCTACAATTACAAAAGCATGACAGCAAGCCTATTATTGACACACATGCATGAAGATCAAATGTTTTGCTTTCAGCCTTAGAAATATGAGTTGAAAGTAATTATTACCATCCCACTAAAGCTTGTGATAAGGAGACTTTTCCTTCCTTTTTTGTCCATCAAGGATGAAGCAACAATTGTGCCTGCAACAAAATCAAACATCAGTCAGAAACAATATCATGTTTGTGAGAATTGCATGATATCAAAATTTTAAGATGAAAAATACTAACCAAAAACATTTGATGCACCAACCAGTGCACTCGCTGCAACATCAGAAGCTATTCCAGCACTGCGGAAAACAGAAGTTGAATAATAGACCACAGCATTTATTCCAGCCAACTGCTGGAGCAAGAAAAGTGTTGCCCCTACACTGACCACTGCAACAAGGAATATTTTATAAGTGCTACACCAATTCACTAAGCATGAATCAACTCTGGAACAAACTAAAAAGTTGGTAGTTTAGCAGCAAAACAACATAAACTGTGATGAAATGATTAAAAGATATATCTCATCTCTTCATAACATATATCAAGGGAAAAGGAAAAGGAAAAAACAATGCATTAACAATTTCAAAAAGTAAAAGAAAGACCCAGGCTTTAAGGTTGAAACAACAAAATTGACTTCCAAAGTTCCCTGAATATTCACAATGATTGGGGGGCACTACTGTACATAAGCACTCTCAAATAAGAAAATAAATAACATAATTATGACCAAACCTTCAAAAGCTGCAGGTCAGCACCAATAGTAACAAACATACAATATTAACTGATGAAGGTATAATTAATAGCTGTTCTTCACTACAGAAATTCTGCTTTAGTACACTAGAAACCTTAGCACTTGTTAATAGAACTAAACTACATTAAAGTTTGGAATACCTTTCCTATATCGACTACTAAACAGATCAAACCATCCTGCTTCAGGTTCAGAAGAACCTTCACTTGCTGCTGTCCAGTCATGCATAACCAAAGCCACTCTTTCTTTTCCATATAGTGTTTTAACAGCCTTTTCAGCTTCAGAAATTTTTCCTTGCTATAAAATAATAAATGTAATTTTATCAGAAAATATACATGAAAATTATAACAAATGATATACTATACAAGAAACTAGACATCATACACATATATGTCTATTAAGTAGTATTAAGATTATACATGACTACCATAACTCTGCAATTTAAACCAATTAAAAGCTTTAAGGATGCCAATAGTGTCTTTAGAGATTTTAAACATAGCATAAGCTTTTTTCTTTGAAAAAGTTATACTTTTTTTTTTTTTGATCGGCAAAGATATAATATTATATAAATATGAAAAGAAGTACAAGAGATACTCAAAGATAAACAAGTGGCCAACAGTAGGCTAACAACGCTTTGGCAGCCTAATACATGAACTGAATTAGGATGCCAAAGAACAAGCTAGAAACCCACTTGATGGCAAAAAGAAAAATAGTGACACCTAATTACATCCTCCACTACAAACAAAACCATCTTTGATATGGCTAGACCATATGTAGAAAGGAATATCAAAGCCTTTCTCCAAGTTTGCTAACCAAGACCAACAAAAAAATATAGCATCCTCCATCAGTTTAGATCCATTAAAACTCTCATTATGGAATACTATCCTGTTGTGGTGGAACCAAATGCTCCAAGTGAGGGCAATCCACCGGGTATACCACGGCTGAACTTTAAGGCCCGGGAGCTTGCAGTAACTATGTTGGCGGACGTGGTCGCTTGGGTTAACCGAGGATACCCCAACCACACTAATCTAGCCCAAGGATTCCCACCATAGCGGCATAATCTTGTGACAGCTAAAGAAGACATGTGATGCATCTTCAACAGAACTGCAGCAGAAAGGGCATGTGAGGTCACCCATAGTTACATTTCTGAGGGCCAAATTCTTCTCAGTAGGCAGTCGGTCTCTCAATAACCTCCAAGCACAACAAGTGGCTTTGCATGGGATGCGATTCCAAAGATCTTTGTATATCTCCTCCTGAACCTGAGAATCCAGCACCCTATGCTGTGACTTTTAGCGCTTCCCACCATATAGCTACCATTCGGTGTCCCCTCCCACCTCCAACTATCCTGCTGCTGTGGACGAATGACCACTCCCTGAATATCCTCTAGGAACTGAATTGCTAATTCTACTCCCCCCCCCCCCCCCCCCCCCCCCCCCCCCCCCCCAAAACACCTTCTCCAAATGAAATTCCACTCCCATCCATCATTTGATGCAGAAACCAATCATCTTTCCACCCATCTTCCCAGAATAGAACCTTTGATCCACACCCGACACTCCATTTGAGACCCCTATTGGTAAAGTTATACTTAATAGTTTGTTTGCAAAATTTATTACCATAAGAGACTATAATCCAATGTATAGGTTAGCGAAAAGAATATTTAACAGATAGTTATTGATGTGTCTAAAAGCATTAATCTTTTATAAGAAAAGAAACTTAGAGTAGTAATTCACACAGCTTTTTTTGCAAAAGTTAGTTTCCTTGTTATGTATTGTTCCATAATAAAAGACAGCACAGCATTGCAGTAGTAATTCATGCTATTTGCTTTGCAAACGTTGGTGTCCTTGTCATGTATATATATATTGTTGCATAATAAAAGACAGCACAGTATTGAAGGACAACCTGAAAGAGCCACCGAGGACTTTCTGGAGAGATAGTCATTCCAAGTGCTAACAGAACAGATGGAACTACAGTAATTCCAAACATTGTCCGCCACCTGATAAAAATAAATGAGGGAGAAGTTGATGCAAGTTAATCAACATTCAGTCACAAGACCAATTGCAGGAAACCAACTATGTATTCACAATGCAAAACAAATTCCAAGGTTTTTACCACCTCTAGTACAAGTACAACAAATTAACAACTAACCAATCAACAAATATTCCAGATCCTCCAAGTAAAAAAAACAATCATGCAGATTCCATCAAAATTTTCTTGGAACACTAGTAACAGAAGGAACTACTTTGCAAAATTATCTTCTAGGATGCCATTTAATTTATTTCTCATTGATGAAAGACATGTATCTCCACTTTCTTTCTCATGGAGTGCTAACAACAGAAGGAGTTTTTTCACTTCTAACATTTTCACACTGAACATTGTCATTTCCCTCACAAATAAATATGCTCTTGAGAAGATATCCTCAGACGAAATAACAGCTGACAACTAACAAGATGGTAAAATGAAACAACTCAATAGTCAATACCATATAGGATTTCCCACCAGAGGCAAACCAGCCAGTAGTGCTGCAAGAATTCCAATACATATAAAAAGTTGATTAACGGATCCAAGTGCACCCCGAATTTCGGTTGGAGAAATCTGTCCATTAGAAGGAATCACCATGCAGTCCATATAAAATATGTAAACATAATCGCAAAGGTTAAAATAGTTTATAAAGGATCACCTCCGATATGTAAAGTGGTACAACTGCAGATGTTATGCCAATTCCTATGCCAGCTAGCAAGCGACCGATGATCATTGTCTGAACACTCTGAGCAGTAGCACTGTAAACATAATATAATTTAACCAATCAATTTCAAAAATACCTAAAAGATCAAACCTTCTAGCCAAGGGCGATTGTCTGACCAAAGAAATCCTCCAATTGCTAGAGGGATTGCATCCAACTGAAAAGTCCTAGCCCTGCCAAATTTGTCAGCCAATGCTCCACCGGTAAATGAACCTACAGTAGCACCAGCAAGAAGTGCACTGACAATCCATCCTGTTCATGGATTAGATCTACTGAGAATTACGAGAAAACAATAGATGGACCATATTCAAGTCAAGACAAAAAGACTCTTCACAAACAGCCAAAGTAATAAATAGATTCAATTAAACTTCATGCCATAAAACTGAAGTTTTTTTCCTGGTAAATATAAAATTAAAATTAACAAGTACAAATCATGTTTGAATATATGCTGAAAATATGACTTGTAAAAAAAAATTAAAGAGCTAAAGAACAAGAAAGGATTTTTGCATTAACACCTACAATTTATTTTTTCTGATAAAATCAATCAAACAATGCAGACTAATTTGCAATGATAAATAACAAAAAGAAAAAGATGTACCTTGCATAACAGTGTTTTGGGTGATTCCAAGATCCTTGGCAAGGTACTCAAGAGAACCATTTACCACCCTATACCAAAAAGGGTATTGTCAGAGTTTCCTACCTAAGAATAATAATAGATGAAAATCAGTACTACAACAAGGAAAATTCAAAACAGGACTCCAGTATGTTTCTTGCCACCAATAACTTAAGACAGTATACAGAATACGATATCCTGCATTAGAAGTCCATTCATGTGTATACCAAGTGAAGATGAAATCATACCCAAGATGATAACCAAATAACATGGCTCCAAGGCAAGCAACACCAACATAGGGCAGAACAGTTCCAGAAGGTTTGCCCGAAATATTAGAGGGGACAAGATCCTCAACATCTTCATCTGCAACGCAATTTTACGCAGTAACATTTGAGGGGCATAACCACATTCACATTATGATCAATAATGGACCAGTTTCCATATTGAAGGAACCAGGCCACAAACCGCACCAGCTGCCTCTGCTTCTACTACTACTCATGATGTTCGTGCACACTCTTCTTACTCTCTCTTTTGAATTCACCAACACTCGCAATCACAAACACCCTCTCCCTCTGCTTCTGAATCTGAACCCACCAAGCGGCTCCGTTGAACATTTTCTGATTGAAAACTCCAAATCCAGAAAAAGTCAAAACTCGTACAACAGTACGAACCAAACCAAACCAAACCAGGACACGAATCTAGGACACTCCAAATCAAATTGCCGTTGTGTCAGGAAATTATCTAACGATTAACGAAAATAAGATACTCCAGTCGTTGGAAATAATTATTTGTCAAAAGTATATTATTTATCACTCTTAGTATCTTGCAATATTTAAATATTTTTTTCAGAAATGTATAATTATAACAAAAATATTTATA
The DNA here is from genome assembly GCA_007407185.1 of Glycine tomentella. NCBI lineage: Eukaryota > Viridiplantae > Streptophyta > Magnoliopsida > Fabales > Fabaceae > Glycine > Glycine tomentella. Next base: position 1,996,230 of record PYAF01001986.1, read on the forward strand.
AAGAATTAAAAAAAATCTTTTATTTTCAAGAGTGTATAATTATAATAAATAATCAGAAAAATAATAATTTTTTTAGATATTTTTATCTTATGGAGTACTTACATATTTTTAAAAATTAATTTTAAGCGATAAAAACAACTATAAACATAGTATATTTTTAATATATCATTCTAAAAAATATCTTATTCCCAAAATTCGCTGATTTTTCTTACAAGTGGCGGTTATGTTACTTTTCTAGTTTTCTATGCTAAGTTTTCTTGACCGTGCGGAAGAACTTTATTTTCTCTTCATTTGACTTTTTTTTTTTAATTTAAAGGAAAGTTTAAATATATTTTATTCTTTGTAAATAAATAATTAAATTGAGTTTAATTTTCTATGTAAAAACATTTATATGCTCAATTGATAAAAAAATATTATGGGTATTTTCTAAAAAATAATAATTACAATTTTCAATAATTTTACCATATGTCTCAATTTCTAATTAGAAAACAATATAAAATAAATAAATCACTAATTTAATCCTTAAAAATATAATGAAAAGTGAAATTATTTTCTAAAAGTAATAAAATGGTCTCCAAAATTATAAGTTACCAATGCATTTAATCCCTAAAGTTGTGATAATTGGTCAAATTAATCTCTGAAATTAAAAAAAAAAATTAAGTGATCCTTAAAATCAAATTCTCAATAAATTTAGTCATTACATTATTAATTGGTGTCATCTAATAACTTAAAAAGACTTAATTAACAAGTGTATGACAATCAACTAGACACATGTGATTATCACATCACATATATGAAAATCACCAAAATCTTTTTATATCTTTATTCTCTTTTTACATGTCAGTTTTGCATTATTCTTTTGATCTAATCATTAATTTTTTTATTTGTAGGAATCAAAGATATATATCAAAATTTTACTATAATTCACACTCTATACAAACATTTGAGTCACGAATTTTCTATTAAAACACTTATCTTGTTTTCGATCAATATCTATATAAATTCTTACACATATAATTTTAAACCTTTTTTTTCATAGATATTCTACTTCAAAAGCGATTTCATTGAGGTATTTTTAAGTCATAAATATGTGATCACCTTTCCTAAGGAGGGTTTGTCACATGAGGGATAACCCACTTTCGCAAGACTAATTAACTTCCATTAATATGCTAAATGCTAATTTTTTTATATTAACAAAATTTAAAATAGCATAATAATAATTAAAAAAACTGAAACATTTATTATATTTACAATGACTTGTTCATTTTGAAAAGATGAATCCTCTCATGATTTAATATTTTTTATATTAAACTTAGATCAATTTTTAATGATAATTGTATACATAGAGTATATCATAATTGTATATATCATCTATACTTTTTAATCTATTCATTAGTTTTCGAAACATATAAACGGGAGAATTACATACAAATGAAATTCCTGTTTGTTTGGAACGGGTAAATATGGTGGGACGTATTACAGAGAAACGGAGGAGAGCATGTGACATCTTTTGTCCCTTCGTTTGGAGCATTGCATTTTAAAAATACTGAGAGAATGTAGGACCTATTAAGATTTATCATCCCTTCAAAACCCAACAGAATAGAGAAAGAAAAAATGTGTTAAATGAATATTTACATAGACTTAGTAAGGATCCTTCTCCAGTACTTTGGTAAACCATAAAACTACTTGATAAAAGAAAAATTGTTCCCAAGCAACTAAAAATTTATGCTATAAGCACCATATTATTTCCATAACATGGAAAACAAATTATAGTAGTAAAACAATACAAGAAGAGCAGTACGTAGATTCCTGAGAGACTTTCATAGAATGGCTTAAATACAAGAAAAAGTACTGGAGAAAATTTTTAGTTAGAATCATTTAATGCGTGTTTGAAAAAAAATTAGTGGCATACATCAAACACTATCTCACCCCATCTTACGCAAAAGCAACTGTAAAACTTATGCATCTCGTTGGTATTAACATGAAAATAATAAAGACTTGAATTAACGTGTGTCATAACAGTGGCACACTGTTAAAGTATTATTTATTTTGATACTAAGAAGTTATTATTTACGTGGGCAACTTAATGCTATCTCAAATCAAATGTTATTTGACAGAACTATTCTTTTGGAAAGACTTGAAATTTAAGCTATATTAAGCTATAAAACCTCGCTCCATAGTTTGTATGTAACATCTAGTGTTACCACTTCAACTAGAGTGAAAAAGCTTCTACCTTTTTTATGTCATGTGCTGCCTTATTTATCACAATAAATAGATTCAAAGAAATGGCACTCTCATCCCAAGTTCAGAGTTGAGCTTGAAAACTTGATTGGTAAAAAAGCCTCTAAAGACACGACTTCAACTATTGTCTTTACCATGTGCCTACCTACTACTTCTGGCATTATACCATTTACTAATCTAACTTGAAAGATAAATATTCTATTCTATTTTCATCAATTAAGCTGCATATATAGCAGGCGAGTATGTTTAGTCCAACTTGAGACTCATAGATAAGGTCTTAATTTTTCAATATCTTTGATCATGCCTTATCCACGTGAATTTCCATTTGAATTGAATGTGATTTACCTTGTCTATTAAATTTAAATAAGATACGTCCTCAGGTTACTTGTCCTTTTACATGCAAGATATCTCCAAAAGCCGTCCATTTGTCATTGAGTAAAAGCTAGTAATTTGAATATATTATAATGTTCGACGATTTTGACTTGCATGCACCTAATAAGATAAACCCTCTTTTCAAGATTTTGCTTAACCATGTATGCATCTAAATCTTGACCTTCTAGAGAGCGGCCCACTATTTATAGTCGTGAGGATATGTGTACATATAAATTAATGGATAAAATTTGTTTTGGATTCGTATAAAATTTATAAAGTATTATTAATTTTGTTTTTGTAACATTTTTTCGTATTGATTTTATCCTTGCAAAAATAAAATATATTTTGTTATTTTTCAATGCTATGTTAGAGAGTTTCTTGACATGATTACTAAAGTTAATTACATTTTCTCTATCTTTCATATATACTTAGAAGACACCAGAAATCATCATTATTTCATTTTTCCACTTAATTTCATCAAAAGTACAAGAAAATTGAACCAAAAGGGGGAAAGGCCTTATACTTTAGCGATTTTTTAGCCAAAAAAATTGTTTAATTCATCTTATGGATTAATTGTCATAAATTGTTAAATTCATCTGTAATTAAATTATAGGTAAATTTGTTAGTCATGTCAATTTATGATCTAATGCAGTTACAATGAGGACCAACAAAAATATATTTTATTTTACATGAACAAAATTAATACAAAAAATTTTATAGAACAAGATTTATATTTTTAAAATTTTACAAGGTCTCAAATATATTTTATCCTAAATTAATTAGCTTTATTTATGATTTACACAATCCATTTTTAAAAAATATATATAAAGGAAAAACCGGACAAACAATTTTTAAAAAAAATCTTATTTATATGAAAGTTAAAAAAATAATAAGAAGAAGCTTTTTTAAAATTCAGGTAGCTTTTTTTGTTGGGAAGATCCATTCTGAATCCGACCGATATCCATGTCAAGTAAAATTTTAGCTTTTTTTCTATGCGTTTTGAGACATGCTACGGCTATTACAAGACCATCCCTGCAAAATCAGTATTATTTTTTAAAGCTCACTACATTTATTATGTTACTCGTGGCTGGGTGATATCAGAATCCTTCCGCCAGCAACTCAAACCCATTTCTGGCAACATCAAGTCAGTGTGGATGGCGATTTGGAGACAACGTAATGACATTATATTTAATGGAGCAACATTTGATGTGGAGACTGTGTTTGATGAGTGAATGGAACCGAGTCAAAATACCAGGATTTGATTTTTCATTATATGTGTGGCGGGTGGATGTGGAAAGCTGTATCGGACATAAATACATTATATTATTAATACAATTTGATTTTTCAATTCAAAAGAAATATCATTTACTAACACATAAAAACATTGTACAACGTTAAGATTGTCTCCATATTATAAAATTTGTTTAATGAAATCAAATTGTTAATATAAATATTGTGAGTTTACATTAATATATTATGATGCATTATATAAATATGTAATATGCTCAATAATATGTCAATTTACTTTACCAACGATTAGTTAGTGTAGATTTACAGTGATTGTATTAATAATTTAATCTTTACTAAATAAAAACTATATTATGTATCAAGTTCAACATCAAACAATTAGTGTATATTTTTTGTAATATAATATTCTACTGTTATATTATATTTATTTATTGACTAAGTAACATGCATCAACTTCAATCATGTAATAAATTAATAGTGTTAACGTAACTTTGTAGATTTCTCGATCTTAAATGACTGGTGTTAACTTTATCCATGATTACTAATTTGAGAAAATTAAAAACAAGTGACCCCCTTGTAATGAGTTCACTAGGTGGGAACTAGAGAAGATAACAATTATATAACATGATGAATCATTTAGATAGATTGAAAGAGAGAGAGCAGATTTTTCGGGCTCTTCCTAGCTAGTTCCTATTCTTTTCACTCGAGTTGTCATGCATGAAATGATGTCTAACAAACATCATTGCCATGCGCTTTTGAACAGTATACTTTCTCCACCTAACCGTCATTCACATGGAAATTTCAAATTTCGTTAACCACTTTTATCAACTGGTGGTATTCGAAACTATTGTATCTAGCTACAATCTACCCTATGCAGCATGCACTTAGGGAGTGCTAGTTTTGTGATTCCATGCTTGAGCGAGGGCCAAGTATATATAGGTTCTACGTACCCTTCTTTCTTTAATTTATTTAAATATACATAATACTTTTTTATAAAAGATTGTGATTTTACAATGTACTATTATATATAATCATAGATAGTTTTGTGAGGACTATATTAACATGTATTGCACACTTATGTAAAGTTGAATTGGTTGGACTAACATAAACATATATAGCTTGGGATCGGAAGAGAGATACGTACATATCATAATGACCATGAAGGTAGACTTCATGATCAACGAAGTTTCAATCCTTGTCCGTCCCTAATCGATCCCCAGCTTGCAAATTAATTCATGAAGGGACTGCATTTTAGGTGGTTGAACAAAGTCTACAGGGAAGGGTAAATTGATCCCTCCAAAATATCCTAAACATTTTGTCATGTCAGGAGGTGCATCATTGCCAGGGGCCTCTAAGAGCAACTTTAGTGCAAGATCTTGAGTAAGAATCTTGAGCTTAAGATCTGGTCTTCACTAGATCTCCCAATAAATGAGGTAGAGAGATCTTCAACATAGAGAATGAGTTCTTGTAGAAGAATCCTTAAGATCTGCACATTGTTCAAAAAAAATAAATTTTTTTTCTCTTTCTCTCTCTCTAAGATCTCAAAATAAGATCTACCATTAAAGAACAAAATAGGAGGGATCTTGAGATATCTTCAATCCTACATGATACTATGGGATCTACCAAAAAGTGGTCTAAGATCCCAATTTGAGATCTACCACTAAAGATGCTCTAAGTTGATTGCTGCACTACCTAATTAATTTGTTGTCAATTGTCATTATGGACAATGAAAGTGGGACCATCAGAAGTGAGTTAAGTCCGATAAAGTACAATAGAATATTTGTAGAATAAATATAAGAACTACAGTAGTTATTTATATCAAATATTTTTTAAAAATTAGTAATTAAATTCTCATCAACATAATTAGAGACTAACTAAAGATGAAATCAAAAAGAATACTAGAAAAGAAACCATTTAATAAATTCTTTTATCAATTAAAAAATAACTTTTAATTACTTAAGAATCTTATTAACTTCATTGTTTTAGGAGAATAATTAAGAAAAAATTCTAAAATAATATTAAAAATTAAGATAAAAAATGCATACATATAACCTTAAACGTTATTGAGTTTTATATAAAAAAATAATTTTAATTCCTGTGAGAATAGTATGTGTTCTCCCGCCTTTACCTAAAATTAACCCTTAGCCTGATGTTAACAAAATCTGAAATTTAAACAGAAATTTTCGGTTCGTGTGTGTTTTATAGCAATCTGATTTTGGTGTGGTCTAATAGTGATCACGTGCATAGCCAGTTTCGACACTGTTGTCAACCATTCTATTAAAATTAAACATGTGTAGTGTCGTGTTGCTATCATCATAATACATTGAACCCATAAGTGATGGAAGTTAGTAAGATTCTTGCAGATTTTGTCCCAATAAATTAATGACTAACTCAACGTCAATCACGCAAACATGCTTGAGATACCGAGCATTTACCTTACGTCACTGTGGACCTTCAATCCACTTGATTCATTAAATAATCTAGTAGTAGTACTTCATGTCTCTAAATGTTTGACTTCCTCATCAATTAACTCAGGGTATTCTGGACCGCTGCATGTTTTTCGTCTTGCAAAATGCCTGTTTTCCTTTTTGTATACTATTTTCTGAATATGACAAATAACTTTTATAAGAATTAAAATAACGTGTTAGTTAAATCGATCAACAAATATCAGCTTAGATTTAATCTACACCAATGATGTCAAGTTGTCCTCTTAATAATATTGAGCTAATCCTTGTGTGCAAGCCATGACAAAACTTGTCTGACATAGTGGAGAGATTATATATATGCTTGAGCTAGCTAGATTACTAATGTATCTAGTGTACTTTCTGAGCCGAAGAGCAGATACCCTTTTGTTTTTATGTGCTGTGCCTAAACCAACCTCACTTATTAGCTCTTTTTATCTAATAGGATTCCGGTGGCTTTAATTTCTGCCAATTATTCTAAGTTTGGGAAGTATGCCATTGAGAAATTAAAGAACATGTACTCTTTATTATTGGCTAAAATTTTATAAAAATCATAAAATTTTGTGAATTTTTAATGAATCTTTCCTAATTTTATAATTTAATAATTTTTAATAAATATTATAGTGCATGTTAGAAAAACTATATTAAAATATATATTGCTAGCAGCACACCTTTTATAAAAAAAAAATGCTAATCACACTAAAGAAGGATATGCTAACACACAGACTTAATGCTTTTATTTAAGCTGTACCAAACTCCTTACTCTTGAACTAACAATTGTTAATAGTGCTGGTATAGACAATATTACAACAAGCCTGTGAAAATAGTATTATGTACCTATTCACAACAGGATACATGATGTACAACAATTTTTTATATGAATAAAATTATATATAACTATAATATATCATGCTATTTATATAAATCTATAATATTTGTACCCAAAATTTAATTTTTAATAAAACACACATTTCACTATCGTATTTTTTTGGTGGTGTGCACTTTAATTGCATAGGTATTTTCGCACCCTAAAACTTATAAAAAGAAAAGCACAACGCATTTTGTGATATATATATATATATATATATATATATATATATATATATATATATAAAGTTAAATCCGATTACTTGCGTAATGTAACTTATCGTATCATGCGTATACCGTCACCCATTTTGTGTCTATAAGAATACGTCCACAACCCCAACCCTAATGGGCACTACTACAAATTATAAAATACTGAAAATCGTATATGTAAATGCTGTTCTGGTTTTTGTCTCATCCATTGAAACTCTACCTATTGTCTCTTTTTTCTTTCTTCTAACAAATGATTATGCTTTCCTCTTCTATAAAAGCCTCTATTTCTTTGTAGTTCATACACCCACAGTTACTACTTAACCATATTTTGGTGCATCATCCAACTTCTTAATTACTCACATCCCTCACATAACTCATCATATATGGCTGAAATTGAATACCATGCAAAATCCAACACTAACACTCCACCCCTAAAGCTCTTCGGCATCAACATTAACAAGTCCCCAGAAGATCAAACTCACGAATTAGCAAGTTCGAATTCTGAGACTTTCATGAGTTCAAGAAAATACGAGTGCCAGTACTGCTGCAGAGAATTCGCAAACTCACAGGCACTAGGAGGGCACCAAAACGCACACAAGAAAGAGAGACAGCTCTTGAAACGTGCCCAAATGCAAGCTGCTCGTGGTTTTGTCGCTTCACAAATTCATAACACGATCATATCAAGTTTCTCACCACAGTCTCAGCCACCTTTGTCGTTGTTATGCACACCACATGGTGGTGCTGCCTTTGTGGCTCCTGGAAGACTAGTCTATGCTGCAGCTGCTGATGGCCGTGCCCGCCACCACCATCCTCTGCCACGGTTCGGTGGCTTCAACGGCGGTGATGGTAGTGGTGGTGGTCGTGAACGAGTGTTCGGTTTGGATTTGCATCTTAGCCTATGAGTTCTCTGAGTCCGATTTTTCATTCAATTCAGCACCATATGTGTAGCAGCCGCCTTTGCATTTTTTTTTTCTTTTTCTTTTTATCACCCCATGTTATTGGTGTGCCTCTGTTAAAAATTCAACCTGACTAGTCACTTTAGTGGATCTGTTCTCAGTTATATTTTTTTTCATCCACTTGCAATCCAATTTCACTTCCACTTGTTAATAGCAACCGTTGTATTCTAAATTGTATGCAAATATAAATTTTATCTGATAACTAGTTAGAGTTGTTGAAAAATAATTTTTATACATTTTCCATGCCGATCTCTTGAGATTTTTTTTTTTCTGATAAACTTTTAAATTTAATTTGTTTCAAACGAATATCACGGGTCATTGGCATCTAGGACATTATATTATTATTTATAAATTTGAGTTCCGGCTTGCCAAATGCATAGGGAATTTTATATATAATTAAGCAAGAGAATTATCATGAATATTGATTCAATCTTCAACATGAACAAATCCTCTAACAATATATAATGCGACCTGTATTAATCCCAAAAGTTAAAGACCAAAGTTACATGATTTCAACCTTCACTAAACAACTATATCAGATTGGATGAAATTAAGCAGTATACCATTCCTAACCAGATTACAATTACATCTTGCCCCATTTTTAGCCACTATATAACAATCGAGAATCCATGAACGTGATAGACCAAAGTAAAAAAATACAGTCTTGACTCTTGAGCTAAGGATTTGCAACACTTGTAAAACCAAATTGCAATGTAAGATCAAAGATAATCATATGTCACTGCTAAACCACACAGTCTACCTTAATTAGACAAATTCATATAAACCATTGGATATTTATATGAAGAGAAGAACGGGTGTTGAAATATATAATTTTAGCCTTAATCCAAGACAACAATCTAATCGTAATTAGATCTGTAATTTAATTATCTTTTTTATGAGTTGAAAAGTAAACGGTTCCTTTTGCTAGCCATATAAACCAAATGATTGTATACCATATATAGTACCTGTCCCACCATCCTTGTTGTCGAATTGCAGTCTAGGAGACTCACGAATTTAATTAGAGATTTTTGTTTGTGCTATCCATAATGTATAATGTCATTGGTGATTTGATGAGTTATTATCATAAATTCGAATTTAGAAATAATTTTTTTACATATTAAAAAATAAGATTAAGTACAATATCATTTCTTGTAATTTTTAGTTTTTTAATGCATAGTCATTGAAATTCCTAGTCTCTTACGGTCCCTACATTCAAAGAAACGTGGTTTGTGTGTTCATCGTATCCATCCCACAACCTGTATGTACAAGTACAACATCCACGGTCTATATATAGAACCTCTTCTTTGACGGGATTCTATTAAGCATCACCTTCTAAGAGCAAGCATTGACTTTCAATGGTACAGTCTATTCTACAATAATGACTTGTATTAAAGATCTAGCATAATTCTTCTTCCCCTCCATAATTGCGTTGAGTGCTGTCGGTACTGAATAGATGCATGTACAATCTACCATCCATCACTATCTGTCCATACAGTAATTCTTTTGCAATGTTTTGGACTTGGTTCCATCACTTGGCAAAGAAATTAAATGTTAAAATGATTATATTGCCTTCACGCTTCCTCCCAAACTCCTCTATTTTAGCCTCTTCATAATTCATATCAATATTATGTAAATAAATTAAGCAGCAATTGTAATATTAATACTACTAATACTATTGCTCGAATGCTCTACCTCGTGCAAATAAGAGAAAGGAATAGTATGTAGTACTCTTACATATATAAATAGACTATTTCTATATTTGAATTAATAATCAACAATTTATCAAAATATAATTATAATATTATATGAAATTGACTTTCTATTGATCACTAGAAAGAATTAATTATTATACTAAAATAATCTTGTATTTCGTTTATTAAGTGAAATTAATAATTAGTGAAACTAAAAATTATAAAACAGTGATTAAGTGAGAGTTAAAGTAAATATTAGGTAAAGGTTACATTAGATTAATTAGTTTGAGTTAGTCTATTTGAGTAATAGGTTGGGTTATAATTTATTGTAGTTATCAAAAAACTTGTTTCTTTTTTTCTTGGTCTGAACTCTGAACCGCATATGAAGCACAAGGGTTGAAAAAGAAGAAGAAACGATAAGAGAAGGGAGAAGAGCCACGTGTCCTTCAAATTCATTCATCCCCCCCCCCCAAAAAAAAACCCCAAGGTAACAATAATCTCTGTTTATGAACATTGGGTTCGCTAACAAAACAGCTCTTATTTGATACTCATTCATTCTGTATCCTTTTCGTTTTTTGACTGATAAGTGTTGCATGCAGTATCTGCCCCTTTAAGCTATCCCGGGAAACTTCATTATCCTCGTTCTTCACTTCAAAAAACATGTTTTTCTGTCCGATTTTCGGTTTCACAAACAAACAACAGAGCTAAAGTGGAATATACTCCTTGGCTCATTGTTGGCTTGGGTAATCCTGGTAACAAATACCATGGAACCAGGCATAAATGTAATTATTCAGTTATTTCTGAAAGTTCTTGAATACATGCACTTCTATTTGTATTTTGTAGTCAACCTTAATATTTTGGTTTTCTCTCTATTATTAGGTTGGATTTGAAATAATTGATATCCTTCTCGAGCAGAAGGGATTCAGATGAACACAATACAGTCAAAGGCCCTCATTGGAAGAGGTGCATCATCCTCTAAAATTATTGATTTTTCCCCTCCCAGTTACAGATTTCATAGTAATTCTAACATTAACTTATATTTTCTTCAGTAATCTGCACAGGTTCTATTGGAGAAGTACCAATTTTGCTGGCAAAGCCCCAAACATACATGAATGTCAGTGGGGAATCGGTTAGTTAGTTAGTTTTCACCATACAGTACGCAATGAATAGATTTTTAGACACACACATACTTTAGTTTTCGTCAGAGAGATGCTTACTGAAACTGATTATGGATCAACTATCTGATTCAATTCTTATTTGAACATGCTGATGTTGAAATTATTTATTTCATTAAAAAAGTAATTATTTTTCTGTTACTAATTTTATCTTATTCTTTAAGGTGGGGCCAATTGCTGCATATTATCACGTACTATTACTAACACAACATGCTACAGTACACGATTCTCACATGTTAATCTTAAAAAAATATAAATTTTAACATGGAACACATTTTAATATTAAATAATATTTTTAATTTATATAATATATATTTTATTTGTTATTTAATAATTTAATAAAAAATTAAATTAAACTAATAATACTCATCAATATAAGAAAAAAAATTCAAAGAAGTTGCATTTCAATTTTAATTTTTAAAGATAAGAACTAAATAACCCATATTATTATTAAGAGAAAGTAAAAAAAAAAAAAACAGAATATTCATAAACAAACATAAAATATAGAGATTACCTTAGTGGAGCATTTTCATGAATAACATTTGATATAATTTCATAAATATTCATCATACATAAAATTATCTGGTATTAAAATAAAATGGAATCGATTGAGAACTGATATGATTACTCAAAAATATCAATCAAATGAAAAAAAACATAAATTGGCTTTATTTACCTTGTTTAAAGAGTAACATATTAATGATTTTTTTAAAGAGTAAATTGGCTTTATTGCTTTACTACATAAATGTGAAAGAGCAAGAGATTAATGATTTAAAAAAAAAACTAAAAAGAAAAAACCTAAAAGTTTTTAGAACGGTGAGAGTGAGAGAGTGAAAAGCAAAAGTGGGGGTTTTGTGAGTGATGTCTGTTTGGGTGCAAATTCAGAGATAGAGAAGGTGTAAGCATATCAGAGAAACAGATGAGATGAGATCAGAGAGAGAGGTCAGAGCAAAGCAAGAGCACTTACCTATGAGAAGCGAACGACAGGCCGATGGCGGTGAGAAGCGAGAAGTGAACGGCGGTCGAAGCATAGTAGTGTGAGTTGTGAGCCATGAAACCGTGAAGAAGCGAGAAACGAAGACTGAGAAGCAAAGTCGCGTGAGCTGTGAAGAAGTCCATAAATATAATACTTTAAAAAATGTTATGTTTTTATGAAAGACATTTGATCGTATCGGACACGATCAAATTCGCGTGTCGAAAATGGTCAATGATATGCTACTAGCATATATTAGTTTCTAGGGTTAATTAATCAATAATTAGTAATATAGGTTAGAATTAGGTAAGTTTCTTTATTATTTGTTTATTATCTAATTTATTATTATTTTTGTTAATTAGGAACCAACAAGAGAGGAAAAGAAGTAAAAAGGAGTAATTTGACTTTTCGAACATGCCATGCGATCTGCACCAGCCTCCGCGCTAGTGGCGCCAGCATGTCAAGACCAACCCTTAAGCTCGAACATCTCACGCGATCAGCGTGAGATCCCACACTAGTAGCGCCACAATTACGCAGTTTTCTGTTTTAAATGATTCGGCACTAAAATAGCTTGGGGAAAAAGGGGTTTGTTACCCTAATTAATATATGGACGTGTGGGGGGATAAAAGGAGGCACTTTTACACAGAAATGCAGAGAGGAACAAGAGGAGAAGACTAGAGTCATTGCGGGAAGATTAGTTCTGAACATGTCTGACTAATTCTTCTTATTGTGGTTAGAGCTAGAACCAATATGAACTCCTCTGTAACTTGATTGGTATTTATATGAAATTATAATAATTGCTTTGTTTTACTCTGTTCTTCATTACATCATTCTTTATTAGATTTGGTCATTCTATTAAAGTTCTGAGGGTTAGAGTTCGCAATAGGGATGTTGAGACTTTAATTTCTGACATGATTAAAATAACAATTTTTACATTGCCTAGTGATAGGAATGTATGATTGCAGAAACTATATGATGTATTCTCTTAGCTTAGCTTGATAGGGAATTACTAAGGAATTAGGATTTCTGATTGGGTTAAAGGATTAAATCACTAAGGAATTAGAATTTAACTAATTACGTAAAAATACATTTTCTGAGTAATTAAAAGTAATTGAATTTAATAACCAATCTAAGGAAAGGAGATAGGGATCAAAGGGGAATGTGCTCTAACCACAATTGTCTCTCATTATTGTGTAATTACTAATTTAAATTCGCTTTAGAATTCGTGTTAATTTTCTGTTATTTATTTAAATTGCATAATTTCCAAAATACAACAATATTCTCTTCAAACATATTACAATAAAATTTGAAATTCAATCCCTGTGAAGACTAAACTTTCTTATCACTTTATTACTTATACAATCGGTACACTTATCGTTTCAGTCAACATGTCGGATTTATTGACCGCATGTCAGATACCGTGTCAGCATGTCAGACACAACACAACCTGTTTTTTAACGTATTCGTGCTTCCTAGCAAGGGTGTAGCAAGTACCCTTGCATCATATTCTACTAGTATGTATCTCTTAGTTTACCTTACTCCTGTTTAAAAGCAGATGGTGACAATTTGCACGCTGGTTGATATTTTCATTTGCCCATAATTTGGGGGGGGGGGGGTCATAGCTTTTTGACGAAACAAGCCTTCCAAATGGTGTTTTAAGGCTTCAACCTAAAGGCCGGCATGGACAGAACACCGGTAATGCTTGTTGTATTCATTAAGATTTTTTATATATCAGAACAGAACAAAACACGATTTTAAATGTTGGAATTGATAGTTTAGCAGAGTTCAATTTGTGAATAGTGAGACAGTAATTAGACGTTTTATAAAACCGTTGACGTAAGACAGATATTAAGATATCAAAAAGTTGAGGTTACAGGTTTAGGATGCATTAGTGGCAGCAGCATATAAGGTGGATAAAAAGCCCGTAAAAATTTTCTTAACTCTCGACGAGGAGTTGGTTTGTGGGAATAGCTTTATAACTAGTAGCTTCAACTCCCAAAATGTAGAATTCTTATGTTTGAATTTAACTTGTTAGACTCTTGTTATGTTCTGACTAAATTCACCATCTTCTTTAAACCAAGCTAATGATTTGAATCTTATCATTGGTAACATAGCATGGTAGCTTTTTTCTTTTTAATTTTTTAAAGAATTTTTTCTTCAATACAGTTTAATCATTAATGATGAACATTTGTTATACATTATCTCATCACATGGATGATTTTATCGATAAGACACTAAAATTTTCATCCCAATATAAAAATCTTGTTTTTAAAAAACTTATTTGGGAACTGGCACATTTATCTGTACTGGGAAATCATAAAATTCTATATCTGGTGTTCCGTTGTTACAGATTGAAAAATGTAATGGGCCATTTGGATGGTTGCGGTGCTTTTCCTCGACTTGCAATCGGTTAGTTCCTTTTCTTCTTTCATATCATAAATTGACATGGTCTATTCAATTGTTTCAACAATACTATATTTCAAATTTGTGTTTATAGGAATTGGAAATCCTCCTGGAACAATGGATTTAAGAGCTTATCTTCTACAAAAGTTCAATGTTGAGGAACGAAAGCCGGTTACAGCCAGTCTTCTACCAAGCGTGAATTGGTTTAGTTCTTCTATAATAGTAAAATACATTGCAGTCTTGTGTTATTATGACTGTGGAACATACTTGTAGTTAATAGATGGATCGAAACAAATTTGACAAAAATTACATATTTGGAGAATGCAAAAGCAATTTAGTTCCTTTACTGCACTCCACTTTTATACCAATACCGGTTTGTGAAACAGTGTTATGACTTGTGATAATCCATTAGATTTCGTTAGGGGTGTAAGAGCAATTTATTTTTAATTTTGATTGTGGAAGGAAATTAGTATATGGATTGTAACTAGCCTCAACAATTAAATAATCAGAAAAAAATATGAAAGGAATTGAACAGGCAATGCTACTAATATGGACAGTTAGCGTAACATACAAAAACAATTGGAAGAGTAATGAACTTGATATTTGTGGCACAATTTTATATCACAAATTATGTGCATTTTTTGCCTAATTTGAAATTTGATTATGATTTCCTTTTTTCATTGACAGATTGATGTTTCATTGGAGCAAGCAGTTGCAGCCGTTAGGACCGTAGTGCTCAATGGTTTTGACCAGCATGTCAATAGATTCAATTTAGGGCAAAAATACAAGTACCATAAAATTTAAAATGAACCGCCAAGATGAAATTCGTGGTTAAATTGTTGTGCATGTTAGCAGATAGCAGTTATACCTAAAACTTGTCGTGAGTCATGACTAGTGCATTTTTTGTAAAGCACCAGTAGTCATGTTCTACCTCTGGCAGATAGTTGTTCCTTTGTGAGAAATATAAGTTGTTGCTTGGACCAGTCCACGAAAATGGTAGAGCATGTGGAAGCAACCTTTGCCCTTGTCACCTGATAATATGCTAACTAAATAAGTGATGAACAAACTTCACACCACACAAAACTCAACAATTTTAATACTTGGTCATTTCATTGTCTATGGTACGTACATGTGCCGATGATTCGGAACTAGGCCTTATTTAGATCAAATTCTAAATAAGTATTTATAGGGAAAGAAAATAAAGAAGTAAAATGATTTTTTTTAATAAGTTAAACTTAGCTTGCATAATCTAAAATTAGCTTTTGAAGAAGTTAAATAGGAAGTTTTTAGAAAAGTTGAAGTAAATAAGCTAATTTTAATTTATGAGAAAAAAATTAGCTCATTTTATGTTTTTATTTTCTTATTCTAAGATAAATTTATTTTAACAAACCTTTTGTACCTATTTAAATTTAGTTATCTAAATGAATTTTGGCCGTTAGAAGGCAATTGACCAACTATACGGAGAGTAAAGTACTTGCATAAGACAGTCTCTACTCTCTATGATATAACCTTCGTTTTTTTTATATATAAATAAATAAAATTAAACAAAATGAAATTCATTCCACTGTGAGCTTCTTAGTGTGATGTTATTTAATAGTAACTTTTATTCATTATTTCATATTTTTTTTAATTAATTTCAACTAACAGCTGTGTGCCAATAAGAATGTACTTTTTTTTTTGTGAACATAAGAATGTACAGCTAGTAAGTACTTTTAAGATACTGATCAAGTGATCTTAAAAAAAATTAATGAACTAAAAAAATAAAAGTTAGAAATAAGATATGCAAAATTATTTTTTTACCTTTTTTATGATTTTTACAACAAATATTTTTTAAAATTTCTTAACCAATCATATAAGAGTTTAAGAAATTAGTAATATGAGAAAGTGATACACATACAATAATTTGTATAATAATTTATATAATATTATATTTTTTGTGTTTATCTCTCTTCTTTATTTTATCATTTATTATATTTCAAATTTATGTTTATTTTCTCTCTTTCTCTCTTTTAATTATATATTTTGTTATACAATTCAATGTCAAGTATAATTTATCGAGTAGTTTAACGTTAACATTCTTTGGCAGCATTAAAAAACTGTCTAAATTAGTTGGAGACGCATTAAGTTTTGCTGTAATTTATTTTTCCAGCCTCTATTATTGTTTAAGTCTTCAATTCAAAGAAAAATCTAAGTAACTTGACAAATAGTTAATAATTATTTTTAGAGTCTTCGTAAATAAATATTTTAATATTAATTGACAAGTATTGAATATTTATAATAGTTTAAAAAGGAAATAGTTAAGAAATTTTTATTTTTAATTTGTTATCTATTACTATAGCTGACATTCAAGATAAAGAAGCAGTTTAATGTAAAATCCAACGTGTATAATAGAACTAGGGTTCCTTGAACTCGGTGGGACCCTCCTCATTTAGAACGTTGGACTAGCATTCATTAGACCGTTACAAAAATCAAATATTTTAGTCGCCAAAGGCACTGAAAAGCACAGATAAGACCAAAGAAAAAGCAAGGCAACGTCTCTCTGCAACCACACGCAAACCACACACTGGAAACACCATCTCCCTCATGCAACAAGGCTTCCTCTTTATGGAGGACTTTGAGAGAGGACCACGGTACCACGCATACGCTGCGTTGAGGGAAACAAAGCTTCGTATGAAGTACATGAGGCAACAAGAAGAAGAAGAGGGTGGTGGTGAAGCAAAGGTCTTAACCCCACCAAGAAAAAAACAAGTCAAGTTTCAAGGTGCTGTGGTTTCTGGGAGAAAAGGGTCATCATCACTTGTGGCTCAGTCTGTGCCGGATTTTTCTGCTGTGTTGAGGAAGGAGAATAGAAAGCCGGTGAATGGTAACATGATGTTACCTCCTTTGATGGAGTTGACACCACCTCCTTCTTCTTCCAAGAGTGGCTGTGGTGTTCTTTCGAGTGCGAGAGGGAGTAAGTCAGTGAATGCGGGTGAGAAGAGAAGGGGTGGTGTTCTCATGCCGAGGAAAAGCTATGCCAGCATTGATGAACTCAAGGGTGGTTTGTCTTCTGCTACTGCTAATCCCATCAATGCTGACAACAGAGGAGGAAGGAGTAGCAGGCTCATCACAAGAAAAACTTTTTTAGGGTATAGGCACATTTGAGGAGTGTGTACTGTGGAGTCACTCCTATGGTGTTTTCTTAAACCCTTTTGATTTGATTTGTTCATTTTGTATTTGTAGCTTTGCTCATACATGTCTTCGCTGCCCATTTACTTTTACTTTTCATTCTTTCTAGTTTCGATTTGTTTTTTGTTTTTTTGGGAGCAACTTACAGTATTGTGCAAGTGTAGAGCTAGTACGATTTGAGCGAGTATTCATCACCATGACAATGTTATAGAGAGAATAATTTTCATATTCCTGTGTGTTGGGGAAAGGACTTTGCTTCGTGTTTTGGAATAAAAGAGTACAAAATAGGCTACATCTTCCAAATATGTTTAATCAATAGACTACAAAATTGTTTAATCAGCATTACCAAATATGGAGCATGTTTATCCTTTAGTAAACTGTAATCAGTTCTTGTTGAATACTTCTTATATTGTAATTGCTTATGTATATAATTTGTAAATATTTTCAGAAAGTATCTTTGAAAAACTTGTTGAAATAAGTTTAAAACTATATCATAGCAAATTTCATATTAACTGTAAGTTCATTCAAAAAAGATGGAATTCACTTCAATCAACTTATGACTTTGTGTCTTTGATTTGATTTGGTTTGGCTAGTCATCAAGGCACATAAATGATAATATTTTTCAGGCTATTTTACGCAAATCAGACACATAAAATTGAAAAATAGTAAATAAAAACTTGGTCACTAAACTTTTTATTTTTGTCCACTAATTCACCAAAGAGCCCCAAAAAAGCCTCCATTAGAAATACCATAATCCTATTTGTACAAAAAATACATCTTGTTAGATCACAACATCTCGCCAGATAAATGACTGGTGAGATGTTGCATGAACAGCTGAAAGGAATTTTAGAAGGAAATGGTGCCTTGCTTTCAACCTGCAAGCTCTTCAACAACTTCATCAACCAAAATTTGAAGTATATCCCCATCTATATCAACACCAGCCTCAAATGCTTCAATATCAAAGTCAGTCCATTTCCCCAAGGAGTGGCTCATTTCCCATTCTATTATTTCATCAGGTAACATCCCAACCATAGATAACCACTCATTGATATCCCTCTTCACCTCTTGAGCCAACATCTCAGCTTTCATGCATAAGGGCAGCTTTGTCCATGCCTTGGATCCAGAGTTAAAGTACTGGCAGCAATTTGATTCTAGATATTCTATAACACAATCAAGGAGAAACCCCTTTAGCTCCTTTCTCTGTTTAGAATCCTCACAACCCACAACAACGCCATTAGCATCTGTCCACATAGCATCACTCGCCATACTGTCAAGATCATCACCGAGAAACCGATAAATTAGAAGTTGTGGCCCTTCATCCTCCCTGCGATCAGTTGCAATTCCAAGCACTAACTCTGCATGCAAGAGAATATCCTTCATATGGCCAAGCTTGCTTCTTGTCAATTCCGTCCCCAAACTTTCTAATGCCCTGGGAATTTGGTTGATAAGATCACTCAGCATCTCACCCGTGCTTCCTTTTTTAAAGGATGTTGCAGAATCTGAAAGTTCAGTATCATGTTCCAGTTGACCATAATAAGAGTAATTCATGGAGTCAGGGTGAAAACCATGCCCTGGAATAAAATCAAAGACCACAAACATCAACAAGAGAAAGTTGGCCCATAAAAGAGGAATTCAATAAATTGTTTTTAGAAATTACTTTTACATAAATCACATTTTTTTAAAAAATTCTACTTCACCTGAGCTTTCATCAAGACTACTGGAAGAAAAAGAAGCTTCCAAAACAGATCCAGGACTCAGATGATTACCATTGCAAGAAGTTCCTAATAACCTTTTTTGTTTTGCCCCATACTGATAAGAAAAGGAAGAAAACAAAATGTCAGGTATAACTGTCAGAAGAATTACCAATTTCCACCAATCACAGTACAGTTAACTGAGTTCATGAATTCATACTCAATCTTAAGATAAATGAATCTAAGTGGCTATAATTAAACACAATCGTTTCAGGAAATATTATTGAATAATAAAATGCTGATTGTAATGCTCTTGCCAGATCCCTGAGCTTGAACTCTATCAACATTATTAGACTAAATCATTATAAGTATATTTCATTACATACAGTGAGACAATATTGAAAGAGAAGACTTACATGGAAACCAACATTTTCATTAAACATGTGATGACCATCATGACAGATCAGATTCTCGGAACTTAGAGCAGATATCAGCTCTTGAAGAATCATGGCACTTGATTTTTTAGGTGGAGCACCTGTAGCCAACTCCTCATCTCTTTGAGAGGTTAATTCCTTCAATTTTTGTTCTAGAAAGGCACCTAAAGCATCAACTCTCTGGGGCGAAGACCTTTGGAAATACGTCATACTCTCATTATCGCTGCTTGTCTCTTCCCTCTCGCCAGGTATTACTATCTTTTGCTTCAAGGGGGAATTAAATGCAAATGACACTACATTGATCTTATTGTCATTAATCTCAATAACTCTTTCTCCTTGACCAACCTGTTTATTTTTGACAATAGAATTGTTCAGGGAGGAAGCATTGAAGTCCCTTCTTTTGCCACTCATTCCCCCAGAATGGAGATTTCTCTGTTTTGCACCAACTGAATAAACAGAACCCGTGCCTTGTAGTTGTGTAACATTAGGGATCCTTCTTTTTCTCTCTAACATCCTTGCGTGAGACAAGGAACTCTGCTGTCGATTGTAAGATTTTTTCTCTAGGTCGAAATTGGAACTATCCACTTTGGTAGGTGACCTCATCCTTGTTCGACCACTTAGACTTCTATTCATAGCAACAAAGTCTTTAGTTCCATTCACAGCACTTGTAGATGACGATACCCTTTTTACTTGCATATCACTCGTTGTAGATCCAGATGAATATCTTTCACTGCTTAACATCTGTTCTTGTGTTTGAGTTTTGTGTTTTAAGGCAAAAGAAGATGCATCATCCTCTAGGGTCCTTGATAATTGGCAAGATGAATTCCATTTAGCTGGACCGTCATGGGGCATTGGCATTCTTCTGGCAGTGGGTTCACTCCATGATTGATGTGCATTATTTTTACCCTTTTCTTCAGTAACAAGAGATATGAGCTTTTCCTGACTTATCGGAAGAACTACATCTCTTTCATGTCCATGAGGAGGGAATGACTTTCCCTTCTTCTCTAATGATGCCATAGAGGTAGCTGTGATCACATCTGAAACAATGGGTGGAGGAACCGAAGACTGTCCCCGAACCTCAAGCTTGCAGTCAACAACATCTAGCAAATTACCACAGTTTTTGCAAGAGGTCTGCCCCATCAATTGCTTGCATGGGCTGGTTTCATAACAAGATTGATTTTGCATAATCGCTGACCCATCTTCCACACCATTTGACACAATGCCAGTCTTAGGAGGATACAAGGACGCGGGATATGTGAGAGAATTTTTAGCTCTACTTCTGCTTTGCAGTCCAGGTTCCAAAATTTTTGTAGCTGCTCCTATTAACCTAGCACTTCGAGAAGCACTTTTTCCCGAAGGAACTCTCGGGCTTTTCAAAGAAGAAGCAAGCTTCGGATGATGATGATTATATTTTCTTGCTCGTGACAAAACACTCTTAATTTGCAGTGCCTCAGCTCCAAACCTAGTCACTGCCCTTCTCTCATAAACCCCGGTTTTCTGAAGCTTCTGAGGTCTTGAATCATGCTTTACAACTCCCATTTCCAAATCGCCTTGCCTATCCAACTCACCATGATCACCCAAAGACTCCTCCTTCCCGTCGGCACAAACATCAGCCAACAAGGCTTTCTTGGACTTATCTCGCTGAGCTGCCGGAATAGATTCTAGACCCATCAACCTAGCTACCAGACTCGGAACTCGCAAGTCACTCTTTTGTTCTCCATCTACACCATGATTCCCACCTTTTTTAGCACTAGGAAAACCTCCACTATTCTCATTAGCAATCTACAATTGAAACATAGCCACAATAACCAACAAAAAGAGTAAGTACTAAAGTTTAAACAAAATAAAGTAAAAAAAAAAAAAAAAATCAACACAATCACTTGGGCAAATAAAGCCTTACCAAGTGAAGCTTGGAATTCGGCATTTTTTCATCTCCCTTAAACTTTTTTGCACGAGCTGACACACTCAAGAACAAAGATCAATCAAAACAAACACATCAGTCTTCAAAAACCAGGGACAATCCCTCAAGTCTTCGTGTGTGACATTTAAAGCCAAATTTATATTACACTACAAACATTATATTATTATTATATGAGAGGTTAGATTTAGAAACAAACTAACCAGGAGGAAGAAGCTTCTTGGAGAAGAGCTTCTTCTTGGAGAGTTTCCTCTTCCAATCAATGAGCTGAAAGAAAATGCCAACACAACCACCAGGCTTATGCTGCTGCACCTTCTTCTCCGTGATAGCCAAATTCGTCACAGTGGAATCATTCATTTCTGCAACACTCCAAAAACCACCGACACTCCAAAACCAAAATTACCGAAAGTCAAAACCACCTTCCTCAATCAACAATGGGTTCCTCTCTACATTGTTAAAACCAATAAACACATTCAACTCTCAGCACACATTCTCTTTCTCTTTCACTGCTCAGAAAAATACTTGACATTCCCATGAATATGATTCCCTCACCAACAAAACAAGAAAAGAGGAGGAAGAAAAGAAAAAAAAACAGCTTTATCTTCCCTTTAGGTACCCATTTGCAAAAGCTCACTCTCACACTTATGGAAACAACGTACAATAATGTTATCCAGAAAAGACATGGAAACAAGTCTGCAAAACTTCTGTGCCAGGCCAGCCACGACAGCAGGACTGAGGCAGAAAGCAACTCTTGATACAGCAAAACGACACCGTCGAAGAAAAAGCAAAGAACAATACAATTACATAGCAACGTTTCTAAATCACAAGCATCATCAACAATGCAGCTAATGCTATGTGCTCTCTACTACTGCAAAGTGCAAAGCAAAGCAAAGGTTGTTTCTTGTTGTGGAGGCGCGCGTGGGGATAAGAGAGTGAGAGAAGGGTGCGTAGGATACGGGGAATGAGACAAATGGGGCACCCCACGCGCAAGAAAGCATTAGTCAAATACATTAATATTAGTGTTATCGGGACAACAACCGGGAACAGAGGTTCGGTTTGTTGGGTAATGTTGGGTCTACGTCTGTCTGCTATTCTGCGCTGTGGGAGCGTCAATTCATTGCTTTTCATGCGGACTCATTGCTGTAACTCACGCGCCGTCAATGCACTCGCCCCAACCAACCTGTATTTTACATATGTTTCAACCAGTATTAATAAAATTGATTTTAAATAAAATTCATTTTAATTTAATATGATTTATGTTTGAATAATTTTGATTCATGTAATTTAATTTTTTTTGTTATATATAAATTACTGTTTTATTTAGTCCTTATAGAATTTAATTGTTTTTTAAGTATTTTAGACAGCATTTTAAATGATAAAAAAATATTTTAAACCATGAAAAAAATTATTTAAAGTACTTTGAAATAAAAAAATACTAAATTACAAAAACTAAAAATATATTAAAGTCTAAATTAATTATAAATTCAAAATCAATTTTACGTTTAAAACCAAACACTATATATGTGAATCTCTCTAATAAGTAAGATATTAGATAAAAACCAAACACTATATGTGAATCTCTCTACTAAGTAAAATGTTAGATAAAACCAAACACTATATGTGAATGTCTCTAGTAAGTAAGATGTTAGATTCAAATGAATTCTACTAGACTAAATAAATTACAGTTTGAGAACAGTCCGAATAAAGCTAGATGCGAATCTCTTTAGTAAGATGTTAGATTTAAATGTAATCTAGTACAGTAAATAAAATACTATGAAAAAAATTGTAATTAAGAAGAAAGATCTCGTCCGGAGAAATCGGCTAGATTCTGAGACAAAATGGTGATTGTGAGTTTCACATCTATATGATAAAAATAAAAGGGGTTAAAGGGATGCATTAAAAAGAGCATTCCTCTTTTGTAACAAAGTTTTTTTTTTTTTTTCTGAATCTCTTTTTGTAACAATTGTACTGAAACACCAAAATCACTGGTGCAATTGAACTATAGGCTATGCAATGGCATAAAGCTCTAAAAGGATATCAATAATCATGCTAAACTTTTCCTCTTCTTTCCCGTTATCATTGCCTATTATTATTACTCGGTTGGCAGCAAGAAAAGGGTAAGAATGCACAGTGCGATAAGCCCCAACTTTTGGGGTTAATAATCTTTCTAAACATTTTATAAAAACTTTATTTGCACGTACACTTTATAATGTTCTTTTGTTAATGAATTGGATTTAATTTCTATTTTTATTAATATATAAATTTTACACTATCAATTAATTAAAAATTATAATAATATAAATTTAAAATAAATATTATAAAAAAATAAAAAAATATTATATATTAAGTTATGATTACATAAAAATATAAAACTTTTTTACATGATTGACAGATAAATTATTTTTAAAAAAATGTTAAAGTTACACGTGAGTTTTGGTGGACCCATCTCCCGAAAATGGGCAAAATAGTAACCAAGGTAAAATAATGAGAATATGAATATCAATGTATAGTAAAAAGAACTATGGTCACATGAAGCGTTGGGAAGGCGTGTGAAAAAGTGCAGTATTTGAGACTTGACCAATCGATCATCGTTCTTAACAGTGTTAATTATACTAATCGGATTTGCACCTTTTTCAGAATTTGTTAAAGGATTTATCTTTTACGAGATTAGATTGTACGCAACCCTAAACAAATATGGTGGAAGTTGACATCAGAATTTTTTTTATTTATTGTATTTTCGTGTTTGGAGAAAAGAAAGAGAGAAAGCCCAATCCATCACAGAACAAAAACCAATAGAAAGAAAGACAAGGCAGACGAAATTTCTCTCAAATATATGACACAGGAAATATAGTTTATGGCTGGATTTGAGTATCATATGCGAAACATCTAAATCTAAATTTTTGGGCATGGTTGCATTAAATATATGTAAAAAAAAAAAATTAAAATGTATTTGTACTTATTCAGTTAAGTTTTTTTTACCCTAAAAAAAAGTTTTTTTTTTATATAGATTTCTTTATATTTGTGATTGTATTGTAAACTTTTATCTACAAAAACATAACCTATAAGTAAAAGAAGAGTTATCATATAAAATTGTAAAATTATTAAGTGAATTTTGATAAATAATTTTATCGTCTCATAAATTTCAATAAAAAAATTATCTTACAAATAAAATAAAATAAAATTGGGGAGGGTGTACCCCTTAGACTTAAGGTATCTAAGGTATTCCATCAATGTTTGATACAAGTGGATATACCAGTTCAAGCCTCTGAGCTGGCCCATTTAACTTTGCACTAGAACCACATTGTCTATTTTTTTGTGTGCCAAGTGCTCAATGGTCTTCTACTTATATAAAGGAGATAATGCAGAGGAATGATTTCATCAATGTGGGATTTCTCATATGAAATTAACTTAGAGAAAGATTAATTTCAGGTTATTTTTTATCAAGATAAAGGCCAAGTTTGGTTTCCATGTCAGAACAATGTGTTGTGTATCTTTCTTTAATTTTCATTTTTCAAGGATGTAAAAAAACCTTTTAATTAATTTATTTATTCATCCTGATAAAATTGAATTCTCACACCACTCTATTCCAACTTATGTATAATTATTAAACTCAATAATTAAGTTTTTTCTCATCAAATTGTAACTCGATTATATTCTTATGATTGAAACTCAAGAGAAGATTGATCAAAATAGAATAACCCGCAGCAACTACACTATATATGTAGTCTTCTTTTATTATGATAAAACTTACATGAAATTGTTTAAATTTTTCCATCAAGTTCTCAAATCAAATATTTCTTTTAAAAAAAATCCATAACATATTATTAATGGAGGTTATTTAATAGTACTTAAAACAACATCTATATGTGATCATTTGATATAAGAACTCAATCATGAGGACATAAAAGAATTTTTTTCATTATTATTATCATTAATACTTAGTAGAAGTTATATTTACTTTCTTCATTTAAGAAGATCTAGAGATATAGTATTGAATATTGAGACAGAACAGCTCTATGTAGTGTGTCTGGTGTACTTGGCATGTGAATAAGGGATCACATGGTGTTGGTCTTGGAGTTAGGTGACAAGAGGGTATGAGCTGTTTGCGTCAAGGAATTGGATTGAAGATAGAGTGCTGCTGGTTGGCCAACCATGTCTTAATCTTTTTACCTTTTTGGTTGCTTTCAACAAATAATTCCAGATTCAGCAACTACCAAAGGGTTTCCATTTCCACCAGCATACGGCACACTATACACTAGAAACCATGTGTGACAATTGAACCTTAGAATGCATAGTGACTTGGGATACCAAAGGGGTCACCCCTATATATTTATTGAGTGTTATTGGACTTAAGACCAGAGGTTCAATTGTCTTATGTTTGATTGGCCAATTTAGCTGGACAATCTACAATCCTATGTGTCAAATTTAGAAGACATTTCCCTCAAAAAAAAAAATTTAGAAGACATAGACACACCATTGACTTCTATGACCAGACGGATGGTCCAATTTTAAGTCACATTAATCAGTATTTTAACGTAATTTTAGATCAATGAACATCCACCGAACATGTACTTATGCATACATCTTTTTTTCTGAAGCATACTTATACATCCATCCTGTTTCCGCAATATGTTAGTATTTGATTTGATATGAACTAATGAGGCTATATTTGTAAAATCACAAAGCTGAATACATTGGTATTGTACTAGTCTACTAGAGTAGTAGAGTACGACGACGAAATCTAATTGAGATATGTGCTGCAAGCCTGCAACTACCACATTCATTAATAAATAATCTATCTTAACTTTTCATGTAATAAGGTCAATTAAAGCATGTTTGGTAGACGTTTGGTATGTGATATTTACATTAATTAAATGCTTAAATATAGTACTCCATTCTTTTAGTTCGTCAAATTTAGAGATTTATCCTTTGTTAGTTTCTCAAATTAAAATTTATTTTTTAATCCTTTGAATTTATAAAATATTTTATTTAATTTTTCTTGCATTAAAAAATTATCACAAATTACAAAACCAATTTTTAAAAAGAAAATAAAAAGGAAACATATAAAGGCAACACAAAATTTAAAATTAAAATGATGAAAACTATTTTATTTTAAAAAAATATTATATTTAAACATAATTTTAAAAAAGTTCTTTATAATTTACTCATAAATCCTCTTTGTTCTCAAATCACTTTCATTATAATAAAAAAGTTTTCGAAAATAACAATCAAACAGGCCTTAATATAAGATGTCAACATTTCCACCACCCCTTTTTTGTCATTGCATTCTTTCATTTCAACGAGTAACCTCATTAATTAATACCTTCAGTTTTTTGCAAGAAAGTTTGTGCAATTGACATATGCATTTCTTGTCCTTTGCATTCCTTTTTTTGACGGTGGACCTGTGATAAAATTCTGATATGACTTGTAGCTTGCAAAGTCAGGAAAAGGTTCAGAAGTTAGAAAAACAAATAAATCAGAATAGTTGTTTTATTATACTATTATTACAGTAATTTTTTTTACTTTATATAATTATATATATTCATATTATTTTTTCTAATAGATAACGGTATTAGAGACTAGTAGCATTTGTATATATATAATGGTTGGTCTCAGAGAATTTTACATAAAATAAGAATTAAATTCTCACATTATATAAATTATCTTCACTCATATAAAAGTAATATCCTAAACCCTAAATCCTAAACCTTACATTATTACATCAACCCTTTCAATTTTATATATATTCATATATGTAAGTTTGCATTGAAAAATATAAATACATATACGTGTTGAATTGACATACGTTTTTCATTCACATTTGGCAATCAGACACCGACTAGGGTGCCACAATTGCAAAACTTGCACTATACCAAAGTTAATGTGGATCGTCTAGATATGTTCATTAAAATTGGAGGTTTGTGATTTTTTAAGTTAGTCAGAAAATAGAAAAAAGGATTAGTCATTTTCAAATTATTGGTCTTATTATATGTGAATAATGGAGAAAGGGTTTTTCATTAAAATAAGACTCATGTGGATGAATGTGTCTACCACTTGTAATCTTCTCCGGTTGCTTTCCTTTTCACCACCACTACAATTTCGTTGAATCTCACGTGCCTTTCTCAAATTTTTTGATGTGAATCCTTGAATCTCGATTCTTCTTTTTGCTTTCGATGCTAATTTTGTGAGTTCTTTGTTCCCCATCGTGACTGCACATGGTGCTTCACCAGTTTATGTTTTAGACAATTAAATGACCTATGTGTGGCTTCGTTGTACTCTGAATGGGTGGTGTCAAGGGCAATTGTGTGATAGACCTATACTTTGATCCTCGTCTCAGATTTGTTAGTTCAGAATCGAGTTGCGTGATTACTAATTGTTTGGCTTGTTTCAATGTAGATATGGTGATTCAAAAGCCCTTTCTCCATTATCCACGGGTAAAATAAGACAGATAGTTTTAAAAATAACTTAAATCATCTTTTATTTTCTGACATACGTAAAAAGTCACAATCCTTCGATTGTAATTGCCATCCCCGGACGACTTAGTAATTTTGGCACAGTGCCAATCTTTAGCAACTTTGGCACACTAGGCAACGTCTTGGTCCCTTGGAATCCAATGTTTCATGGAAGAAAAAAAATTCCTCCAGAAAAAAAAACTGAAACATCAAAAATATTTTCTTTAATAAAGCATTTTCTTCATTTATATCATATTTTAAAACAATTGCATTCTGTAATAAATATATTTTTCGTTAACTACAAACAAACATTACTTTATTGGTTATGCTAAATTGTAATTTTGATCTTTTATTTTTTAAATTTATAATTTTGGTTCTCTTTATTTTTTATTATAACATTTAGTCTCCCTAATTTTATAAAATTATGATTTTGATCATCTGAAATAATTGTGATTATTATAGATATTAAATTAATTATAAATAAATAAAAATTATTAATCATTAAAAATTTTAACAAAATGCTATTAACCCTAATGTAATATCATTGTCGGTGGAGTCAAGTGCCATAGTGGAAGTAAAAGAAGTGTTTACGAAGAAAAGAATGAACATAATATTATGAAAATTTAGGATTAATAATTTTTATTTAATTTTTAATAATTAATGATTTTGATTAATTTATAATTATCTTAATAACTCAATTAATCAAAATTATTTGTTAATAATCTATCTAAATAATCAAAATTACCAATTTATAAAATAAGAGAATAAAATATTATAATTAAAATCTAAAAAAACTAAAATCATAAATTTAAGAAAGTAAAAAATTAAAATTACAATTTAACATAATCGAAATAAAATATATTTATTACAGCATGCAATTGTTTTAAAACTGTAGGCGATCCTCCACTTTGATGGACTATCATGATCTGAATTCTGAAGTAACTTGTAAATGAATGCACCAATTTGAATGAATTGAATTAACTTTTCAACCAAACTTTTATTACCGAATAAGATATCTATCTAGCCAGGTCAAGCAAGTTGTCCTTGCAAAGGATCAAAATGATGCTCATTCACATCTTTTTCCCTTTGTCTGTCTGACAGATTCTATCGTGTGAAAATAAAATACTTTTCACACGACATTAATCCGTCAGATCAACTTATTTTAAAATCAATGACTATTTTTTCTTTTTTCTTTTAATTGTAATTTTCCGATTTTATCCTCTTTTTCTCTCTGTCTCTCTCTCCCTTTTTCTTCTTCCCTTCTACTTCTCCGTCGTGCTTCCACCTTCTCCACCTCTGTAGTAGGTGTTCTCTCTCTCTCTCTCTCTCCCTCCTAGTCTCTTACCGCAAAGAAACCAACACCTCCCAACGGCGACGCATGCTGCAACACCGTCGGCACACTTGCGATGCAGTATTTGAATGACATCTTGAAGAAGCATTATCTACCTCTACGACTTTGTCACCCACACCGTCGCTTGTCGACTCTTCTCAAAAGCTTAGATCTGCGTGCCCCGAAAATGGGGGAAGGGGGTATGGTGTTGCGGCGGTGCGAAGCCCTAATCCCTTGTTTTCTTAGTTGGTCATTCCAGTTTTCAGTGCATTCATCTTTCAACTTTTTTAACATGTATGTATGAACGCGTTGTCTTAGGCTTTTCCTACTTCTGCCTCAAACAAAATGAATAAGATAGAGACAGGACGGTAACAAGTTGAGTACGAGTGACAGCTAAATAGATCAAAATTGACTCAACCCACTAATACAGTAGTACCCTCCCATCCCATGTACGATTAATAATGTGCCAGTTTTAAGTCTAAGCATGCAAGTAGCCCTCGTATTGGGTTATTAAATATGAGTTTAATGGTTCAGTGCAAATATCGTTTATCATAATTCACTATTAAATCATAATTCAAAGTTAATAATAATTATTAAAAATAACTATCATAAAAATTAATAATTTTATCATTATATATAATAAAATATAATTGAATTACCGTATAAAAAAATTTATACTATCAGTATTGTATAACCATTTTTCTCTTCTTTTTATTTGTGAATAACATTTTACAAAAACTTCTTACAATATATTATTACTTGAGCTATACTATTTTTACAAAATCTTCTTATATTTAGCTTAACATTATCTATTGTTGAGTTGTATTATTAATGCAAAATTTTATGCCATAATATTGTTTGTGTCTATATCTCTAACACATTATTTATTTTTATTATTACTTTCTCATACAGCAATATTGATTTTTAATATATAAATTAAAAAATATTTAATAGAAATAAAATGTTATTATATTTGGAGTTTGTGTCTATATTTAGCTTTTTACGCAAAAGTCATCAGACTTTAGCGCTAGCACTTTGTAGTTCACGTCATCATCCATGCTTATTAGTATAAGATTTTATTTCTGTGAACCCCAGCAAATAGCATACCCTTTTCAATGTGCCTTTTTATTTTTTTCCTCTCCCAATTTTTCCCATGAAAGACACCAGGAAGAGGAAAGCCCAAAGCTTCAAAATCCAAAGTTGGAGATTTCTTGCAGGATGATTTAGTTTAGTTGGTTGCTTCAAGTTCAAGGTAGTACTTTTTCTAGATTGGTGTAGTCCTTTATTTATTGGGAATCGAAGTTGACAATGGTTATTTAGGATTTATTTGGATGTAAATTTAAAAATACTTTAAAATTGTTTAGAAACACTTAAAAAAAAATGTAAAGAACAAAAAAAATAACATAAATTTTTTTATAAATTAAAATAAATTTTTTATTAATTCATTTGTAGATATTATCTTATTTATTAGAGAAATTATATTGATGAATTTTTAAAAATTAATTAATAAAAAAATTATTTTTACTTATAAAAAAGTTTATCTTATTTTTTTTATTTTAAAAATAATTCTAAAATAACTTACAGGAAAAATATCCTTAGTCTGAATGTTTTTCAATCTGACTTATTTGAAGTACACCAAAAACCATCCAATAAGAAATTAGTCGTGTTAAACTCTTCAAAAGCTTTAAAGCTTAAGGTTTAATGCGTATAACGTTGGTTAGACCAAACCTCCACTTCTTACTAAACTTTGCCACAGATTTGCTAGTTCTACAATGAACAGGAATTCACATACTTAGGTAATTTACAATCCAGCACTTTCTTTTTTATTTTTATATTTTAAATAAATTCCACTATTTTGGTACGGTAATTGTTTGATGTTAGTCCCTAGTTTCAATTACACAAATTACTGCTCCAAATATCACAATAATGTAATTTTAATTCTTTCAATTAATATATTACGTGACATATATGTTAATGTGATTTAATTATATTTTTATTTCTTTATCATCATAATCATAAGATATTAAAAGTGTAATTAAATAAGATTAATATATGTTAGACAACAAGTTAGTTATAAATATTATTATTTAATGTGACATTAATAAAGAAATTTTAAATATTTAAAAAGAACAATAAAAAATTTAACATTATACATTTATAATATTTAGAGAACTTAATTTGCACAACTAGAACTCATAAAACCAAAATCACACTATCTTGATACATTGAAAAAAAAGAGTCAAAAGTTTACTAAAAAAATTTCACAAATAATCCCATATCATTACATAAACATTGATTTTTATTACGTCATAATTAAAGGAAAAGGATCTCCCATAGCAAAAGCTTACCCACTAAGATTGCAAGCGACAAGTTTATTCGGTGTTGGAATCTTCAGAGAGGATATATCGGTCACCGTTCAAGGGAACACTAGAGGACAGTGAATGCCGCATTGGAACTTAACAAAACAATTGCATCTTGATTAGGCACAATCTAGTGATTTAGAAATGAATTATGGTTTCTATAAATTATCAAATACTCTGTATTTAGTATTAACGAAAGTGGTAGCTTCACAATCCTTCACCTAAATGCAGATTCAGACCATAACAATTTTGCAGAGCCCCAAATTAATGTAGTGTACATAATGCAAAGTACTACTTTAGTTCTGCAATCTGCGTGTAGAAGGAACTATAAAAATGAGTCAGAAGGCGTTATTAGTTATTATTATCATCATCATCATCATCATCATCATCATCATCATCATCAATTGATACATGCAACAAGAACAACTGAGTGCAGAAGAGAAACACGTCAAACAGACAATGTATAATTAACTTCTCCATTAAGCCAGATATTCATATAGAGCAAGAGAGATCCAGAGTAACCCACAAAGAAGAGGTAGCAATCAAAGTCAATGTATTTACACATAGTCCAAAGAACAAAAGCAGAGGAACAAAAAACAGGCAAGGCACAGCCACGAAAACAACAGTTACCTGTCATTTTGTGCCCCAAAACATGTGCTTGCATTGTATCATTCTTGTCCATCACCTTCACATACATTTCTTTGTACCAATTTGTCTTCATGATGCAAACCATTTACCTTTCAAAATTTTACCTATAGGCTATACCTCAATTTTGCTAGTTCACATGGTAATTGTAAACCTAAGAAGTACATGGAAAAAGAAGATAGACCCCATCGGTTTGCAAGTAAACTAAAACTACTTCTTGCTCTTGTCTCTATTGTTGGAGAAGATTGAAGCCAAACCAAATAGGTTTGCAGGTTGAACATTCAGGACAGGATTGACTCTAACACTGTTACCATAAGATCCATGATGAGTACTCTTGTAATTCAATGGAGGCTTTTGATGATGATGATGATGAAGATAACCGTTTGGCATCAACCTTGTGGAAGAATGTTTCTGTTTAATATTGTTGTTAACAGTACCCTCCTTTGAAAGTGGATGACTCCTCTTAACACTTGGGGTTGATGATCCAGTTGAATTGCTTCTAGATAGAAGTGGCAAAGGACAAAAGCTCCTTCTAGGTCCACTTCCACAACTACTACTTCTCTTGAAGATCCAAAAGGAGGACTTTGAACTTGGCTTCTCATACACTTCATCATTCAAACACTTGCTTTCTTTGGGGTTAATCTCTTTCTTCAAGTTTTTACTAGTGGAGACACTGTAAGGAGCAGCATAAGGAGGAGGCAATGGAGAAGTACTCTTTGGTGCTAATTGCTTCATAGGTGGAACACCATTATTCTTTCTCTTGACCTCAGTGGGAAGGATCCTCCCATGTGAGAAAAGCTCATCAGCTGAAGATGACTCAAGCTCAAAGTTCTCACTGACACAAAAATCAAAATCAATGGTGGGATTCAAGCCAGAAGAGTTTGATCTAAAAGGGAGTTGCTCAACAGGGATGACATCATATTGGGAGAAGTCATGTGAGAATGAGATCCTTGGACTCACAGAAGCAGAGGAAGAGGAAGCAGCCACACAGTTTTCTGAGCAAAGATCAACTGCCATTTCATTTAACCTTTGAGGAAACAGGAAACTATGGAATTTGGAACCCCCCAGAAAGGCTAAAAAAGAGAAAAGAGAAAATGGGGGCTTGATAAGAGAAACAAGAGAGTAAGCAGAGGGTATAAATGGGGCCAAAAAAAAATTAGCAGCAGACCATTCAATTTGATTGATTCAAACCTAACAAAGAATGCAATAAAAGAAGCATCTAAGAGTGAAATAAAAAGAATGCCATAAAGAGGGTTTTGTTTTGAATTATTAATAAAGGGTAGCAAGATGTTGAGTTTGCAACTTTATGGAGTGGTCCAAAGTGGACAAAAGGGGATATGCCATCTGGGTTTTGTTTGAAGCAAAAAAAGGTGACTTTGTTGAGTTGAGTGTGATGAAGGGACGTGCAGAGAGTGTTGTGAGCTAAAATTAGCCGGCATGAGTTGAAAATCGTTAACAGGTTTTAAATTAATGTGAAATTAACAAGCGTGTCCAATTAAAGAGTAAATAAATTATGCAGAGCATACTAACATAGCTATTGCCGCACCTACAATTTACATACAAATAAACAAAACAAGAAAGATGCGAACGCATCAACTTGTACTCAATCATGGATGGACTCACCTATCTTATTATGCAGCCAACTTATACATTTCATTCAATACTACACGATTTTTAGTGTCTCGTCTGTCAGTGTTATCTAAAGCAAATCTATAATTGTTTATGTTTATTAAATAGTGTCGTTGTCACGTGTTAAATCCCACTCATATCACCAATCATCAACCAAGTTTTATATTTTATAATTTTAAAGATTTTAATTTTTAATTATAATTATAAATATAAATAATTCAATTTCATTTCATTAAGTGATAAAATAATTTTATTATTATTTTTAAACCTTTTATTTTATATATTAAAGCATGCTTGTTAGTTGAATAAGAGGTTAATCTCTAGAGATTCAAATAGACGTTGAAGATAGAGTAGAGATTCCTTTTATCAATATTTTTTTTTCATACTCCTGATATTTAGAAAGGATACTTAAAAGACATACACAATTAGATTCCTTTTAATTCAAGACATATACTTAAAAGATGTCCTCTCCACTCATATTAACATATACTTCGAGAGATTTTGAGTATTTTTTCATCTCGAGTTAATAATTAGAAAGGATATTATTGTCTTTTTAAATTTTTAATTAAAATTTAATTATTTAAAATAAGAGTTTATTAACTTTTATAAATTTTCTACATTATCATCTAATTATAAATTTTCATAAATAAAAAATTATTAACTTTTATAATAATTAATTAAACAATTATATCTATAATGATTTATAATTAATTATTAATAAAAAATTATATTAACAAATTTTAAAAATTAAACTAATAAAACTTAAAATTTATACTTTAATTATCCATTTATTATTAAGAAAATAATCTTTGGACACCCAATGTTACACATAGTGAAAGAGGAAAAAGGGAGAAAAAAACATAGCTATTATAAGTCATATGATATGATAAGAGGAGTTGAAAGGGATAAAAAAAATGATGAATGTTGATTAGAGATTTAAAAAGAATGAATATTCATGTATCATTGTTCTTATTATTACGACATCCTCACACGATAGAAGGAACATCTCAGTGTGTTTCACTGTTTCTGTAACAACAACAATGATAATGCAGATGCAATTGCTCTCGGCTTCTCTCCTTCACCTTCTTTTTCTGCATCTCCCTCTTTTTTCAATTACATCAAAATAAAAGGACAATCACAGATACGAAAAGTATACCATCAAGTGCATGGATATATACAAGTTCTTCTTGTTGTTTAATCAGTAATATCAAATTAAAATCTTAGATATTTATCTGTATTAATATTTGGAGAGAAATTTAATTATCATTATTGTGATCTTATTTGAATGATTTCTTTACCGGCGAGAAAACGTACGATCCATAAAAAAAAACACTAAAAGTATTTTATCTTTAAAATTTGAAACAGTAAATACTTTTTTTTCTACCTTTTAAATTATGAAAAGGCTAATTATTAATAATAAATTAAAAAAATAGACACCTAAACGCACTCATTTATATTTTCCATTTTCTTGGACTCGGATTGTATTTTGTACCACAATGTTTAATTTATGTCATTGTTTAAAAACTCCTCTATTTATTTATTTTATGAATACCCCCTTTTACCTTTATGTATTTGGCAACACAAAATGGAATCATAAGGACCTTACCTTGCTAAGCCTCCCAGAGCATAATTAAAAGAAACTTTAATACGTTCAAATGTTTAGATTTATTAAAATAGAAACTTGATTCGCATTTAAATTCTAATGTGATTTTTTTATAGAGAAAATTCTAATGTGATGAAATCAAATAATAGCATGATTTTTTTTTCTCCATTTTATTGCATTCATCATTACAATATGTGCGGTTAAGCTACATATAACAGTGATTGACAATTGCTTTTGGTTAATTATTTGAAATTGTTATTATTTTTTAATAGGCAAAAAAAAAAATAGTATTAAAACTAGTTGAAATTGCTATTGCACTTGAATTACGGTCACTAATTAGTCACCCATTATGCCTGCTTGCCTGTTGTTAGACACTCTAGAAGTAATGCCTTTTCGTATCTTCTAAGAAATCCCCCTGAAATAAGAAAATAAGAAAATGATAGAATATATTGAAGTAGAATAAATTGGTCCACTCACAATTTTTTTATAGTAAACTTAAGATATCATTACAAAATATTAGATGACTAGTTAAGTTTTTTTAAGAATAATTAAGCTTATACATTGTTTTTTTTTTCTTTCTATAAAGAGTATTGTTATTAACTGTATAGTTAGTTGTTTGAAAGATAGTCGAGATAAACTAATGTTATTTAAGTATTTTTATATAAATGAATTTAGTCCTTTTTCCCTCAAATATATTTCTATTTAATTTAATAGATGAGAGATTAACCGTCAAAATATGATTAGATGATTTGTGGTAAAATTTCCGAAACTTGTACTTGAGGAACCAAAGTAAGAGAGAAGATAAAACTTCAAATAATAGATAATTTTTCAAAGTCGTGTGTAGAATATATAATGATTTTACTGAAAAAATAGTTAAAAGGCGCCCAAAGTTGTAAATTTTAGGCAAAAAAAATAAATTTAAATCCTTTTAAAACCAGATTTTAAAATTATACATTACATTAATAGATAAAATAAAATTCTCCATATACAGATAAAAAAGAAAAAGAGTTGAGTTTTTTTCCTCTTTCCTTAGCTACAAATTACTATTATTTACCATCATCCAATTCTTAATGGGATAACAGGTCCCACTATCTATGCTTGGCCTACTCTCATTTTAAGTTGCTAGATTTTTTGGGACGAAATGTGTTGGCCATTGCTTCTGTTTATCATGTAGTATACAATATTTTTACTACGCTGATTAATAAAGATTCGCTCATTGATTGACGAAGTATATATATTAATTACCGAGTAATAAATAGTTAATACGAATTGAAATACATTTATAACCCATGCATTGATGAATTTGTGCACATTTGCTAGCTAACTAACAAATATTAAATTATCATTATTAATTGGTATAAATATTCACCTTCTTAATTAAGGGCAAATAATTTGGTTATAATAATTATATTTTCTCGATCGTCCGCAAGTCTCCAACTAAAATCCCTGCTTTCTTTACTCTTCTGACTGGGTCGTTGTTGCCCAGAGGTATGAATTGTCACTTTCATCGACTCTATTAGGTGAGTCTTCTTTTTTATCTACTTTAGATTATGATTAGGTTCTTTTGTGTATAAGGTGCATTATTCTCATTTGTCTTATCACAAAATCCAAATAAGTTTAACTAATTGGAGTTTACTCCTATTAATGGTTCTGGTAAGCTCATTAATTAGTTTGGTTGTGAAGGCTAGGCTACACTTATAATTGCACGATAGATATTTCAAATGATTTTGCACCTAATCTACAATAGAAGTTGCAAATTACAATATTAATCATGTTGAGGTAGTTGATCTAGATGAACTCTGACTATCAGAAAGTTAGATTGGATGGTTGTGTATGATATTTCGTTGGCGTATTCTTTTGGTTGTGTGTGACATTGTAATTTGTGAATAATTAGACAACAGAAACCAACTACATTACACCATGAATAATGGACAATATATGAAACAACTATAATCGACTCACGATATACCAAAATAAAATCCAAGCTGCCATGTGGAGAATCTTCCATATCAATAGATACACCTGCATAGGCAAGCTCTAGTAAGATTTGGTGTGCCAATAGAACAAAATGTAACAGACAAAATAAACTCATACGTTAATTAAATATATGATTTTTACCCTCGTGTTCAGTTGAATCATTTAGTTTTATTTTATTAATTAAAAATAAAATGAAACTCATACGTTATATATTTATCGTTATCTAATACGCTTAACAAAGATCGATTAATTTCAAGCTATCAATAAACAGCTCAAAATCAACCCCCTCCTCCCTTTGACTCAAACAATTCCAGACATTGCAAAATATAAGTGTATGCTATATTTCTCTATTTCATATAATGAGGTGTTATGGTATTTGTTAATTTTTCCCTTTTCTAGTTAGATTCTATGACTGAACTATTTATTTACACGTAAAAGTTTAAACTGAGGAAAACTATTTTTCTACTGCAAGAACTTTTTTTTTTATTTTGAAATTATAAGAAAATCAAATAGCCCATTTTTTTAAAAATTATGGTGATAGTGATATACAAATTTCCCAATCAATAAAAAATCATAAATTTAAGTACACAAATAATGACAATGAGCGCAATATTAAAATTAACCAGGTGAAATGCACGTGTTTTGAATTTTAACTACAGTATTAAATAGTTGTCTTTTAATTTATTTTAAATAACAATTATTTTTTACTAAAATTAAATAACTGAAATATTAGACAATTAAATTAATACCTTTAAAAAACAAAATAATCCAATCATGCAGCTAATATCAATCATTGATTACATGCATGATCACATCTTGTGCACATAATTAGTATTATTATATCAACAGCTATTCGTCAATAATTGTAAACTAGATCGACTGAGAATGGTAAGTGAAGATCCCTTCCTTTCTATATTATTATTATTATCACCATTTTTAAAAATATATATTATTAGTATTTTGTGCCGATCTATTCCTAACTTTTCCCATGTATTTAAGTAGCCATACATGCTGCTAAGATTTTTTAATATTACTGAAACTTCATTATGTGTTATTCAGAAAATACTTGTAAGTTATAATTTAATTGAAAAAAACCAATGCTTGAAATTGCTCAACTTTAACAATACAATTTAAATTGATAGTTTTCAGCAGTGTGAATCTAATTAGTTTCCTGTTTAGAAAATTCTGGTTTACAGTAAAATTTGTTTCTTACAAATTTTGACCATATCACCATAATTGGGTATTTTAATTACACATGAAAGTAAAAATATTATTAGTTTCAAATACAGAAATATACGAGCATATTTAAATTTAACTAAGTAACTTTATGTAATAAAATTTTATCGATGAATCATTTTATTTATGTTTTCTCAGCTCCTGCACTCCACCTTTTGTTTCTTGACGTGTCTAACTTAGATGGACTGATAACACAGTGACAGAAGTAGGCACTTTTGTGCAGTTCGATCAGTGTCAAGCACAGAACAATCAATATGAAAATGGTTGCACAAGTAAAAACCTCTGAAAGATTGATCGGAGAAGAGTTATATATGTGGGTCCCTCATTACAATATTATATTACAGATTGGCCATCAACTTTATACATTACATACTATATATTGAATGCTGAGGATCAGGAAGCTGAATTGCAGAAAGGGTGCGTGTCTGTGAGAATGTTTTAGTTTTAATTTGTGCCTCACACGTAAGCCATGCATGTATTGTCGAATGTCGAGGCCAACAATGGCATGAGTATTGATACTGTAATTGATCGTTGTGACATCACATGACATGCCCATACATATACACGGTTAACAAAGTAAATATCATTTCATGTATCAACACAACGTCTCTATTATGATTGATGGAGCAGGATATTGTTATGTATGAGCAACCTCTGACTCAGTTGCTCCTTTTTTTATTTATTCTATGGGTGTTTTCACCCCTCGCAACATTATGATGTAGTTTATTTGGGCTCTAGCCCTGTTCTTATAAAAAAAAAGGTAATTACTATATCCACTCCCCATAATTGCTTAGTACACTTCCCTTTTCAAATCTTTTCCCATAATATCTTTTTCGTGTAGAAAACTGAAACAGATTCAAAATGTTTCCAGTCACCCTAATGTCCAATTTATCATCCAAGAACCGTCACCCTCACCCTCCAATTCCTAAAACTCTCAGGTGATTGAAAAAGACTAAAAGAGGGTGGTTTGGTGTCTAATGTCTTTAATTTTTTACTGCATCATTCGTTAAAAGAAATGATGCCCACTGTACCCTATTCCATCCCTCTTTCACATCATCATCCAAACCCTCAACATTATCCATCTCTTCTTCTTGCTCCCTCCAAAGCGACATTAATTAGTATGACAGTTAATATCAGAGTAATTTTAAAATAATTTGTTAAATATATTGATCGACAATTTGGTTTTAAAAATATGACACTTAATATCATAATGATTCTAAAATACTTAGTTACTGGTTAATTAGTTTACAATATACATGACTTATAATAAAAATAATTGAACTAATTTATCACAATATTTATACATATTAAAATTACACACAACATATTTTATTTCATTCTTTAAAAAATTATCATATTCTTGATTGAATATGGTAAGATTTATTTTTATTGTTTAAAAGTCTTGAATGAATATCAAAATTTTCTAAAATTCTTGAAATCATAATGGAATACATTTTTTTTAAAAAAAAGCCCACAATACTTTTAAAATTATTTTTATTTTTAATTTAAAAATTAAATAGCAAAACTGTTGTTCAATCCAAATTAGTTCTTACAAAAAGAGACCAATGAGTTATTTTGATCAATTAACTATCCATGGCCATAAATAGGTGAATTGGAGCATATTATTATTATTATTATCGTAAAAACCTTTATAAACCCTTGTAGTAGGGAAGAGTGAAGAGGAAAGAACAATGAGTGTTCGGTCCAAAAACTTGAACTCTGTATTTTACGCAGATTCGTATCATCCCATACAAGCTGGCAGCATCGACGGCACCGATGTTGTTCCTCACGACAACGCCGTTTATCGCGCTCAACTCTGTTCCTCCATTGGCCTTTGTCTGTTTTTCCTTCATTTTCATTTTCATTTTCCTTTTTAAAAAAATTTATTTTTGCTCCATTTTATGCTTACAAATTGAATTTTGCAGATGACCCATTTGGTGATCCCAAGGCCACTGGAGACCCTTATTGCACTCTCTTCGTCGCTCGTCTCTCTCGCCTCACCCACGAAGATAATCTCCGCAAGGTACCATTTTTTTTTTCATGTAGTATCGCCTCGAACATTGATAAGTACAAGTTTCTTGAAGATTGCTTCAGATATATAAGAAATAATATCTAGAAGATTGTTTCCGATGTGTATTATGTTAGTTAATGTAGATTTATTTTTTCTGAAGAAGGGAGATAAGAAATAAGAAGTTAGGCTACATGGTTAGGATTCAATTATGACCCATTCTAACCCCATAAACAATGGATCAGCAAAAGTATGGATGGAACATATAGACTATAAGTTTGGAACTCAATTATGTTCCTTGAAGCTCACGAATTTCTTCCAGGAAGGATGAGAGTTGATTTTGAAGTCGCCAATTTCGTCAAACTGGTGGAGGATGTTGACCATTCTCCTCATTCATGTTTATGATACTGTCATTTCTTCTTTTCCTGCCTCATTTTCAGAACATAATTAACTTCTATGGTAGCTTAATCTGAGTGCTTATAGAATGTGTGGTTTTTTTACTTTCAGGTTATGAGTAAGTATGGTCGAGTAAAGAACTTGCGCTTGGTTCGGGACATTGGTATTATTCTTTGATTTATCTTAACTCTTAACCCTTTGATTGTCAGTTTCTGCCAATTATTTCCCCTCCCTGCTCTATGTAGACCTATTTTACATCTTCAAATTGTGTACTTTTGTAAAACATATAAGTAACATTTCTTTTTGAGCATGTAGGTAATTATGATTGAGTACTTGCTCATTCCTCACTTGGATAATGCTCTGCATTTGACTGTACTTTCTTGTATTTAGGCCATTCTAAGAACTATGGAATATACCAGTCTCTCAGGAATCTAGATACTGCTGTTTTTATACTGTTTTACTACGATGATTTGTTTTCCATGTTATGGAGATAATATGCTGCTCGCAAATTTATGCATGCCTAGGTGGGCACAATGTTTCTTTTATAAGTTGTTTTAGGGTTTACCCAAATATTTTTAAAAGGATCCTTACAATGTCTTTGTAAATATTCATTTACCTACCGATATAGCATTTCCCATTGGGTATTTGTACCGCTTCTTGTATAGCCATATTTTTGTGTCAAAGACCTGCCAATGGTTTGGTGATTTTATGCGTTTGTTCCCTTGAATGATATGTAAATTGTTAATCTTTTAGCCATATTGTTGTCAAACTGCATGATTTAAGTTCTTACATTGAATGTACTTATTTTTTGTCACAGTGACCGGAGCTTCTCGTGGTTATGGTTTTGTTGAATACGAAACTGAAAGGGAGATGCGACGAGCATATATGGTGCTGGAACATGTTAAAACTCTTTAATTTTTAGCTTAGAGAAGCAAAGCGTGACTCAACAAAAAATCAACCTATCATACCTATTATGCACGCGCGCGCACACACATACACACTCACATCAGTCATGTTTTAATTATTGAATTTTGAGAAAACCAAGCTGATTTCACAGCCGCAGGTCAAGTAGCAAATGAAATCATCTGGATATCTGCTCACTTGAAATATGCCTTTTTATTAAATGTTAATGTTATATAACTTTATTGAATTTTATCATTTGCAGGATGCTCATCATTTGATTGTTGATGATTCTGAAATCATAGTTGATTACAACAGACAGCAATTGATGC
The DNA here is from genome assembly GCA_007407185.1 of Glycine tomentella. Classification (NCBI taxonomy): domain Eukaryota; kingdom Viridiplantae; phylum Streptophyta; class Magnoliopsida; order Fabales; family Fabaceae; genus Glycine; species Glycine tomentella. Next base: position 2,038,907 of record PYAF01001986.1, read on the forward strand.
CTGGATGGATTCCTAGAAGGTTAGGTCAGTTAAAGTGACTCATTCTTAAAGTTGCATTTATACTCACTGCGCTAGAGCCATCTGATTGCTTTCTGTTCTCTCCTACAGGTGGTGGTCTTAGTGGTAAGAAGGAATCAGGACAACTTCGTTTTGGGGGGAAAGAAAAACCATTTCGTGCTCCCCTGTAAATTCCAGTCCTCTTATATCTAAGTACTGTATTTTTTCATTATTTATGATATATCTAATAGCCTACTTTCCAAAGATGTGTGATAATCTATATTGTGTTAAATCAAAAAACAAATATTAAACTATTATGTCAAGTGATTGACTATTAGAGTCAAATTATATTAACCTCCCTTGAGATTTGCCTAAATTGCTCTAACTGCTTTTTGTGTCTTTCACTTGTATGGAGGGATGTACCAAGAGGGAATAAATTTATGTGGTGGTTTATGTTTTATTTTGTTCTTGAACTAGTTGGTATAAAATGAATAAGCTGATAGTGACTTGAATATAAAACAGAAGATGGATAAGAGGGAGAGTAGGATTGAAATGTGTTGAAGTATATATACCTCCCTAAAATGATTTATTGCCTCTATGTGAACTTTGTGATGTACAAGTTGTTTGTATAATTCGTGATTACAGAAGTTTTGTGAAAAGGGATAAATCTTAGTGCAGTGCAGACAAAAACCTGATATTTCTATTGACTATTTGGCTAGATACTAATGCCAAGGCTTAAGAGACCTGCGTGAATTTGATCCACAATTCAATTTTGATAATATAGTTTCTGTTCATTGACTTGTGGCTATATTGATTTTGTATTCTCTCTACTATTGGACCAGGAAACCAATCCCATATGAGGAGTTGAAGAAGCTTGGCATCCCCCCTCCTCCTGAGGGAAGATACATGTCACGCTTTCAGGTGTTATTATTTTACCTTTTGAAGCATATCTCATTTGTAAAAGATGTTTTTTAATTAAAAGATCTGTATTATATATTAAGATATTAAAAGGACAAAGGAATTTGTATTTGGTTTAGGATTCTTGATAGTGTGACATGGCACATTATATCTATTTGCTTCTTAATTTGTTTTTGATTTTGTCCATACACGTACAGGTGCCATCGCCTCCTAGGAGAGAAAGGAACCTTTCAGACAGGGAAGAAGACTCTCATAGTCACAGGAGGGGATCTAATGACAGGAACAGGACGGAAGATAGCCACAGAAGTTCAGTGGACATTGGGGAAGGGCACTATAGGAGTTCAAGTCATCGCGATGACCACTCACATGGAAGGAGCTCTTTAGAGAGGAGTGGTCGTTACCATGATAGGAGTTCATCTGAGAAAGAACATCGATACAGGAGTTCTACTGACAAAGACAATTCTCGGAAGAGAAAGGAAAGTCACAGGAATTCATCTGAGCAAGAACATCGATATAGGAGTTCTACTGACAAAGATAAACATTCTCGGAAGAGAAAAGAAAGTGACAGGAGTTCACCTGAGAAAGAACATCGACACAAGAGTTCTACTGACAAAGACAGACATCATCGGAAGAGAAAAGAAAGAGATGAACCGTCTCGAAGGCAGGAAAAATATAGTCGCCATTCCCCTCACGAGGACTAAGCTGTACAACTCATTATTATCACCATTCTGTTGTGCTTTTCTGCTTTGTGTATGGTATATGCATGGGAGGAATGGGAATGCAAAGTGGAAATCCTCAAAGACTTCTCAATGAACATGAGACTGGTGCATGTATGTTCAATGATAATCATGCTTTTGGTTTATATTTTCATAGGGGGTGTTGTATGCAGAAGCACTCAATCTCATACCAGGCACATCTTGCTGTAGATAAGTCACAGGCAGTATGCTGATCGTGAAAGTTAAGCTTTTATCTTTATTAACTAAAGGGAAAGAGTTAAGTTTATTTCAATTCTTATTTGCCAATTAAACTCTTGGCTTTGTTTTAGATTTTTCATAGTGGCTTTAGTGAAAGTATAGACTCTGAAAACTTGCATAAACCGAGGGAGATTGAAACAAATGTTTCAAAAATCAAAATGGTTAAACAAAACATTGAATAAAATTATGTTCAAGTAGTTTCAATAGTAAGCATATCTCTGCTCCCTATTTTCGTCGGGGGCACTCATCATCCATCTAGACGGCTGCACAAAGTACTCGTGATTTTTGTTTGGAATTAGACTATATACTTTCTTATCATCAAACAGAGAAGCAGATAAATTGAATTTGGAAAAAACAACCAAAAGGTCTCTACCTTATAAATCTACTTATAAAAATTGCTTTAAGACAAAGATATTGAAAGGTGACTAGGTCTAAATCTAGAGAAAACGTGAGCAATAAAATTTTAAGTGATATTAAAGACCTAATTCAGCTGGTTAAATAGGATATTTAAATATTTTAAATCTCATGTTTAATTTATACAGATAAAATAAGTATAGTTATTTATATGTGTAATTAAATATAACTTATTTTAAAAGATATAATTGTTATTAGAAATTAAAATAAAATACTATAATAGTTTATAATAATTGAAATTAAAAATATTAAAAAATGACACTGAATAAGATTATCATAGTTATAGATAATAATAATTATTTTACATTAAGAATATTACTATTAAATAAACATAAAATGTAGTAAATCTTAGGTTCGATTATGAATTACTAAAAGTAAAATCTAAACAAACCTGAATAATGAGCAAGTGGACTTACCTCGTACCTAACGTTGTTGATATAAATTAGAAATTTGAAATGAACAAAAATCTGAAATCTAGGAACGGTTCATCTAAGAAATCACCACAACATAAAAATAAGACGATTGCTGCATTGACGAGGTTGACTTTATTTACGCGTTGGCCAAATCCAAAGCATCCTATTTGGCAAGGCAAATACTTTTTCTTCCTTCTTTCTCAAATAAATACTTTGTTTGAAAAATAAATAAACAAATACAGTAAATTGTGTTTCTTACTCTCTCTCTCTCTCTCTCTCCCTCTCTCCCTCTGTCTCCTACACCAACCAAACCAAAACGCTTCCTTAATCAGAAGATTCAGAACAAAACCCATCACCACCATTCATCAAAGTTCAATCCTTTTCACTTTAATTCATCATTGACGTTTCGTTTAAGCACAAAAGCCATGCCGAACTGGGAGCTCAGGAACTGTTGTGACCATGACCAGAAGATCTTCATTGCTTGTGTTGCTGCCTTCACCGTTGTAATCCTCGTGGTACACTATTACTTTTCTCTCTCTCTCTCAAACCCAATTTTGTGTTTTTTGTTTTCAGAAAGGAAAAGATACCCTGTTGAGGAATTAGAATTGTATGCTCTTTTGGTTTTTGTGGAAACAAAGAGAGAGAATATTTTAAAATTTAAATTGAAGTAATGATCTCAGAGTTAGAGGCTTTAGATGATAATTAGTTGTTTATGATAATTAATGATCACTCCTCTTTCTCTCTCTAATGTATAATTACTAATTACACATATTTGTAGTGGTAGGTAATTGTGTTTTTGTAATTCAACGATATCATTTACTACTTTATTTGATTTGGATGAGTATATTGTACATTGAGCATGAAAACGATAACAATCCTACTACATATTGGTAGGAAAGAGATATCGAGAGAAAGCCACTTGCTTTTAAATGTTGCTAAATGATGAATGGGGTTGTAAATTGTAGTATTTGAGAATTTGTAGTGCCACAAATGATTTTGCCATGTAAAGTTCTTTGATTGAAGTTTTTTGAGAGAGAATCATATGGACGGATAGAAAAAGGATTAAAGATTATTTGTCATTTTCGCCTGACTTATTTGCCAAATTAGTTGTGACTTGAGACTGGATCAAAGTTCGGTAGCTCTATTTGGATGAGCTAATCGGTTAAAATAATGTGGTTGTGTAAGCTGAGCAACTTGGTGGACTTGACATTAGACAATGGATCTTTTCAAAAGTAGCTCCATAGTTTATTATAGAATATACACTTATATGCTACACCATATTTGAATTGTTAATGGTTAATCAGAAGGGAAGTTTGCAGATATTTATTTTGATTAAATAACCACACACATAAATATACTACACAATATGTTGTGTAGATTTTTTTAGGGTATAATGTCATGTATATATTTATTTTCGTCTCATTGGCTGTTCAACTGATCTTCTTGTGTGCAATTACTTTGTTGTGGTGGTTATAGCTATGGAGGACCTTTCTACTTACACCTTTTAAGCTCATCACTGTGTTTCTGCATGAAGCGAGTCATGCCATTGCTTGCTGGCTCACTTGTGGCAAGGTAAAACTGTAAACGTTGTAGCTTAATGCTCTTTGACAATAGAAGTAGACCAATTTTGAAGATTTTTTTGTTTCCTTTACAATGAGTTAGAAGTTTTAGCTTGTATTCTATTCTCTAAATAACACAAATCCAAGAATTTCTGCAGCCAAAAGTAGCTTGTTTATCATAACTTTTGTTGTTTCAAGTTAAGATGTTTCATAATTTATTCATGTAAAGTAAATTTCCTGGATCCTGAATTCCTGATGCATCAATGCTGCATTTTCAATGAATGAAGTTTTATACCATGTTGTTACTAAGATATTGACTATGAATTAGCATTATGCAGTTTTTTACTGGTGACAGGATCATGTGGGCCTTATTATATTAAGCCTGAGTAATTTCATAAGTTTGATTCTTCTATAAACTTCTTAATACTTATATCTTCTGCTTGCTGAATCATTGTTATCTGATGTCAATAGGTGGAGGGAATTCAGGTTCATGCAAATGAGGGTGGGGTAACCCAGACTCGTGGTGGCATATACTGGGTGATCTTGCCTGCTGGATGTAATGCACTACTTTTTTTTCCCTTATTTAACACATTAATTTTTAGTTTCATGCTACATGATGTTCTTAATCATATGATATTATGATATATTAAAAAGTTATGCAATGTGGTAAATTTCTAAGTTAATTTATAATCAGGGGCTTATGGATAGCAATCTTATAAACTAACATAACCACATGTGCCATGGTTTGAGGTGAAACTGTGACATGCAAAATGGCTGCAAATCATGAGATTCATGAATATGTTTATATTCTATATTTTGAATAGACAGACTCCTTTACCTTTTAATGCATATGTTTTGAATTCAATATGAGCACTTTTCCGTTGCATTTACCATTCTTCTGATTGTTTTCCCCTTAAGATCTTGGTTCGTCATTTTGGGGAATGGCTTTGATACTTGCGTCTACAAATCTTCTCACTGCAAAAATTGCTGCTGGTTGCTTCATTGCTGCTCTAATTGTTGTGCTATTTCTTGCAAAAAATGTAAGATTGGTTATAGATGCAGATGTTTTGTATCAAATATATCAAAGCTATTTTTGTCCTGACATTTCTCCCTTTTCCTGTCTTGTTACACACTTTTGTTCAAAAAGTGGACCCTCCGAGGACTCTGTATTGGTGAGTGATTTTATGATCTTCATCTCAAATAAATTGGAAAAATGGAAAGGTATTCACAATTCTCACATTATTCTTCTTGATCAATGAATATCAGGATTTATTGTTTTTATTGCTGTAATTTGGATTCTGCAAGAGAAAACAACTGTCCACGTTCTTCGCTATGTCATTCTCTTTATTGGTATGATCCTATTCATCCATTTTATAAATTATTTGAATTTGCTTTTGGTAGACAGTTGTCATTTCTTGTGAAATATATATGCAACTAATTATTATTTACTTTTCAGGTGTGATGAACAGTTTGTTTTCAGTTTATGGTATACTTCCAAGCACCTTTTATATGGTTTATTTTGATTCGGATAATAAAACATCTGATACCACTTATATCACATTTTTAAAATTTGTATGATGTAGATATTTACGATGATTTAATATCTCGGAGAGTCCACTCTAGTGATGCTGAAAAGTTTGCAGAAGTTTGCCCATGCCCTTGTAATGGTTTTGGATGGGGAGTTATTTGGTGAGTTTTGCTATATGGAATCATGCTTGAGTGCAAAGATAATTCTTTTATTTTCAACCGAAATTTATTGGTTTTATAGGATTGAAATTTGGAGTTTTTTTGTCATAATTTATAATCTAATAAATTATAATTCTTTGCTTATGAAGCTTGTTTTCAATTTGCCCCCTTGTTTAACTTTTTGTTAGATTTAACTGAAAATAAATTTCTTCAAGCTTTACATAACTTGATGATTAAGATGGTCAAATAGTAGCAGTATAGAAATAGGGGAGAAAGTGCATGTATGTGCAGCTGAATGACAAGAATAATATATGCTTTACCACTGGGTGAATAAACTGAATTTATGTCCTATATTTTTATTAATTACTAGTCATTAATATTCCTTTCTGCAATGCATTCCACTTTCAGGGGAATGATATCATTTGCATTTCTTTGCGCATCTTTGTACCTTGGCTTGGTCATATTATCAGGTATACATAATGGAGTTTAATTTTCATATATTGTCAGTGTTTGTCAGTGTAAAGATTTTTATACTATCAACCAACTAGAAATTACTCTAGATATGATTTTTAACTTAATTATTACAAAAGTCAACAATCTTTCTATATGATTGATGACAACGTAAAAAACTTTTATACTGTCTGAGTGTCAGTATATTTTAATTAAATTCAATATACAATTTCTATTACAAATATATTAGTTTCATGGAATTAACTAATGAGTTGGATGCATTCCTCCCAAATGAAATTGAACATGGAATATTAATATGATCCAGTGTCAACTGAGAAAATATTCTATCATCACTTATGATTGAAAGACTTATATATAATCTCATTCATCTTCCAAAAATCTATTCAAATTTTATAGGTGTTAAGATTTCAAAAGCCTTTATGTAGTTCATTTTTTAATGGGAAAATGGGTGGCAATGGCTTGGGAAGACAAGGCCTTTTGATAGGATTTTAAGAAAATGATTTATTTCATGATGACATGTCTCTTATGTTTTTTGTTTACAGGTTGAGAAAGTTGTATTTGGTACTGCAAAGAAATTGACCCTTTCTCTTTTGAGGATTTGTATTTTTGTTCTAATTTTTTCTTTCTGCTGGGAGTTTGCTCTCTCAATGTTACTCCCATGCCTTCATTCTTTGCAGCCTATTCTGGGTTGCTTGATACATGATTGCTTTTGTATAGAAACTTAGTTCCATGTATTGAATTATCGGGGGCAGATTTACAGTTAGTGAAATACATGTGAGTATTTCAATAGATAGGTTGCCTTTGGCACTTGCAGCTATTATTCTCCCTTTTTTTTCCTCCAAAATTTTCATGTCTATGTAAAAACTTACAACTGGGCTGGTTTAGGGGTATTTGAGACCTTAAGTGCAAAACATTGTGGCATCTTAATAATATAAAATAGATTTACAAAATATTTAAAATTTATGTTTCTTTATGATATGTAATTAATTATTAAATTTGTATAATTAGATTTAAATTTAAATCTTTTTCAATTGATAAAATATAAAAATTATTCAAATCTTGAGATATATTTGAGCACGGATAAGATTATAATAGTTAATTTAATAAAACTTGTTTTCACAAATTGCAGTAGCAATAATGATTAATAATATTTGTTAAGTTATCCAGGCAATTTTTTTTATTTAAAAAAAAAAAAAACACTTTTAGATAGCACTAACAAATGTCTTGAGGACATGGTTGAAAATTGAAATGATAAATTATCTTTTTAGGCCTTATAACTGATGCCTTGAGTTGTTTGTACTGAAATACAAGTTGTTCCATATGTTATTTTCAATTTCATATAACATTATGTATTTTTTTATATGTATATTTTGGTAGGTAAATATTAGATTCTTATTTGAATTAGTTTAATTTAGTTTTAGAAAAAAACTAATCAAAATGTTGAAGAATAATAATTAATGTAATTTTTAAATATATACAAAATAATTTAAGCTGTGTATTTATAATTTTATCAAGCATAATATACTTTAGAATTTTAATTTGATACTCATATATTAAAGGTAAAATTGTCTCGATGTAGTCACGATAAACACCGTTACGTTAGGAATACCATTGTTATTATAAATATATACCACTTTTTTTGTTTATCATCATTTTGACATGTAAGTATCTTAAAATTAAATAAAGTGAGCTACTCAGTTATATATGTTAAAAATCTGAAAAATAATTAAGAGAACTATAAACTAATAAAGTGGGATTGCCAAAGTCCTGTATCACTTGCCCATTTGATAATCAATGCAACACATAGGTGTTCCCTCTCTCAATTCGAATTAAAAATCAAGCTAACAAAAGTATAAGTAAACATGGTTTCCTCAGCCATATACACCACAATATTGTAACACCAAACGGGTGGATTAATTGGTGTAGGGTTATTTCAATTTAATCAATCATCTCAAATTTAAGTTTTAGATATACATAGTTGTGTTAAATATTTACAGTAAGAATTTTATTATTCCTAATAGTCATGACTGTCTTGAATATGATTATCTCTAATAAAAAATACATGTGAGTTAGAAAAAAAATACATCATAATATTATCATATTCAAGTAAAAGATGAAACAAGTGAATATATATATATATATATATATATATATATATATATATATATATATATAAAAGAGCTGAATTATAGATGCTAGCTTTTGATTAAAAAATGACATGAAGATAGCTAGGTTTATTAGTCCTTACAAGTAGAAGATCTGGTTAAAAAAGGGATATTTGGTTGGAAAAGGAGGGTTCGGAATATATATTTATCATTGATTATAAGTATAGAAGTAAGCTTTCAAGTTCCTTCAAAGACATCCAGCATTCAAGCAACTAGCTAGGTATGAATGAATACTGAAAGCCTTTGAGGGAACATGAAGAGTTCTTCTGTTAATTAACCTCACTAGCTATCACTATTAGTATCTGTAAGTATATATGTTTGATATTAGTGAAAGCTATGGGTTCGTATTTATAGACAACAAGGGTTGGCCCTTGCTCTCAGAAGGAGTTTAACGTGAATCTAGGGTCATATTTTATTCGGTTCTCCATGTTCGAGTTTGATTTTATTTTCCATATATAATATATATCTTTTCCTGATACGACGACTAATTAGCTTATCTTTCTGTCGCTATATATATGTATTGTAAAGAATATAAAGGGATGAATCAACACTTATAAGAACAGACAACTTTTGTCTTCCAATAAGAAATATTGTCACCTATACCTATTCATGAAGTTTTAGTTCAATTAGCTTGCATTGCTATACAGTGCGCGTGATATATGGATAATATATCCTTTATGAGCGAACATATGGAGTATATGTTTAATTATTTTTCTACTAAGCTATATGATTGAAGAAGAAATTAAAGATAATATTTTCTTTATTTCTTTTGCTTACCCTCATAAATATTAGTTAATATCATACATAAATACTCCATTTACGTACATTTTTTTCAAAGATAACTTATTCAGAAAGGACTCATAATTCAGAAAAGTAATGAGCTTGGAGGAATATAATATGTGCAGCTTGTCACAGATAACTTATTCCGCATGGAATTGAAAAGAGTCACAACCCCAAAGTAATATTATACCATCTGTTTTTAGATACTGCCACTGCATATCAGAATGTCAACGCACTAATTCTATTTTTCGCACACACATTTTCTTCCATCTCTGCCTTCCAAAATTGAAATTCATATGGCCACAAAACTCAATTACAAATTTAATTAGACACGGAATGCCTGCATAATCTGTGCTCAACTAAAGGCCAAATCTTAGTAGCTTCTGTATCATGCATTTTAAAACATTTCGGTGTGTAGTAAAACGAAACACTTTTTAACAAAGGGAACTTAAAAATAATTTTTTATTGAGTTATATAATTTATATAATATTTTTTACAACACAATATTTTTTTTTATCACACCACTCATCAATCTCATACTTTATTTTTCTGTGATAATGATAATATTTGGCACATATATATTTTAATGAAAAAAAAATGTTTGTATCTCTTATTGACAACAATGTATAAGAAAAGAATGAGACTATTCTCAAATCTCACTGCCATGCCCGGCTCAAACAAAGCTGCTATGACCAAGACGACAATAGATCACAAGGCAGGAAATATGAATGATTGCTATAAAGGAAGATACATAATTAATTAAGGTGATTTAGTGAAAATATTGATTTTCAAATTGTTCTGTATGTCTGTCGAGATATTTTATATTTGTCAAAAACAATTAAAGCAATCCACAAACAGCCAAGTTCACTAGGAACAAATTCTAACCATTCATGATCAATAAAGTAACCTTATCTAATATACGGTGAATCAAAACTCTAAGCAAAGAAAAAACATGTTCATGTTACGTTGTTTCAATTATTTCCATTAGTTGTGGGATGAGAGAATCAACCAACCAGGCGTCTGATTATAAATAGGTATTGCTTGTCTGTTATCTTGTCAGTGGCTTGTGTGTGAAGGATTTGAAAGGAGAAAGCCTTCGGTAACCCTCAAAGGCTTCCTAGACTCCATGTTACGGTCAAATCATCAATTAATCGTTGATTTGGAATAATTAAGGAGTCTCGGAAGTAACTTTGGGGGTTAACTGAAGGCTTTAAGCCTGTGTCTTCTCATCGGTTTAATGAAATCAGTGAGTTAGGAACTTAAGTTGCTCAATTTGAGTTCACCCTCGAGTAGCCCAAATTGGTTTGTCAGTTAATTCAAATTTCTTGAATTTTTTCATTTAACTTTTTTGTTTACGTGAACCAATTAATCTTTTGCTTTTAGATAGTAAATAGTGTTATAATTGAGCAACAAAGTACAAACTCTACATTATATCACCTTTGAGTAAGACATTTGTCTCAAATGCATCACGGATATTTTTTTAAATACTTTTAACTAAATTTTATAATTTAAATTTTGATATTAATATAAATAAATAACAATGTTTTATTATATGTAATAACTTACGTTATCTTTTCAAATTAATATTTTAGATTAAAAATTGTATTATTATGTTAATTAATTTTGCAAATTATATTGTAATCGTATTGTGTCGATTCTTAAAAATTATCGTATCATTTATGTATAATTGTATCGTGGTCATGCTATTTCTTAGGACAGAATGTAATTGCGTTGAAGAGAAAAATCCTGCATATGTTCTCACACATGGTTAGCAATATTTTTTATTTATAAATCAAGGGTTAAATATATGTAGTTTTAGTTTCTCTATTTTAAAATAGGTATTTAGTTTTCATATTTTTCAAGATCTATAATTTTAATTCTCTATTTTAAATTTTGAAATAAAAATATTTAGTTCTTCAATTTTGTAAAATTTGCGATTTTAATCCTTCAATGGGTCAAAAATAACTATAATTTAATTATAAAAATAATTAATAAAATATATGTTATACTTAAATACAATTTTGATTCTCCTATTTTTTAAAATTCATATTTTTTATCCCTTTATTTAAAAATAAATATATTTACTCTCTATATTTTTCAAAATTCACATTTTGATCTCTTATTTAAATAGAAACATTTTGTCCATTAATTGATTTTATAAAATCTGATATTAGTTCTTTAGTTAAACTAAAACATTTTTTTAAAAAAATTAATATTAACTATGATATGCATTAAATAAATAATCTCTTACCTCGTTACTAAATTTGGATTAATTTTGTCAATCTTTGTACTGAAGTTTTTCTCTTCAATGTGAGATCATTGTCTCAGTTTATGATTTTTTTCTCGTGCCACATAACTAAATTTGGTCTCACATTAGGTTTATTAATTATTTTGATGGATAAATTACAGTTGTTTTTGACTCATTATTACATGCATCCATGTCAAACACCAACAGAATGACATGACCCCGATGTTTTTAAGGTTCAGGGTCATCTTTGTTAGTTTGTTTATCCCTTGGTTTCACCCATTATATTCCTTATTATTCTTTTTTTGACCGATTACTACATAAGGCTCATTTTTGTTATCCCTATTAATTTGGTCCCTGGTCCCTTGATATCCCTTAAGAATATTCTACAAATTAACGAGAGTTGTGTTTAGAGGATGGGGTTAGTCGTCTCCATCATATATATGGCAAACCACAATTCAAATTTTTATTAATCGAAGTATCTATATTTAGTGTTCAATAATATCTCAAACAACAGAATTGTTATCTATTAACGAAAAAATATTCATTTTTTAATTAAATTAAATTAAATTTTATTTAATAATGCAAGACGAGAATCTTACGCATTTGGGAATGTGGGAAGTTTTTGATTCTTATCTCAAAATTTGAATATATTCTTGAATGAAAATGTTTTAAAAAAATATTGTGACTCCATTTAATTTTTGTTAAAATAACTTTGTAAATATTTTTACTATGTTATGCGTTTTGTTTGAGTGGATCGGCATCGACAATATAATAGATTTTTTTTTGTTATAATTATCATGTATATGTGTCATACGTCAATAAATAGAAATATTATGTTTAAATTTTTTCATAGAAAATTTAATAAAAGTAATGGCCCTTTTATCTTTGAAAAAAAAGGAGAGAAAAAAATAAAAATAAAAAGGAATATATTCTTTAGTGGAAAGACATAAAATTTAAAGAAGCGAATCTATGACATAAATATGGCAAAGATAATTGTTTTTTTTATCGAGAAAAACATAACTAATTAACAACTCGGAATTGGTTAAAAGTGGACCATTAATTATACTCAATATGTGCAAATTTGCACAACATAGATTTTTCTTCTTCTAACTAAGTACTTTAAAGATATTGATTAAAAAATTAAAAGGAATTTTTTTATGTATAAATCATAGGAAAATAAAAAATCATTACCAGATAAATAACACTGTGGCTTCTATTATTGAAGCTAAATAAAAAAATTTAGCAACTGACTCATAAAAATTGATGACAAATGGCTTTGCGACTAGGGTATTTGCTACCCATATCACGCGGTCGTTAAATTAGTGACAACTTTAATAGTGATTGATAGAGTTATTATAGCGATGGATATGCTAGGTTGCTAAATTGAGTTTTTTTCTTTTCTTTTTGTAGTTTTGATTATAATTATTATCTTAAATTGCCTTCATTATTATTGACATAAATCAATCCATTGATTTTCTATATATTCATTTTTACACGTTATATAAAATTTATTGCAAAAAATAAATTTTATCCATAGTTATGGAAATAATCACTATAATTTCTACAATAAAGGAAATGATAAATTTTACTAAGCAAATGCTTATTTTAAAATATCTTTTTTTTGTTGAGCACCACTCCAGGAAAGATATCTATATCTATCTATCTATCTATCTATCTATCTATATATATATATATATATATATATATATATCCAAATGAAATTGTCTTATTCTCAGGTTTGTATATAGAGATAGAGAGCATTGAGTTCTGGCTGCGAAGGATTTCCGTATTGCCTCTATCATATTCCCATTGTTAATTTGGAGCTCTACTCTTGGAGTTAAACTTGTTGATGTATTCCTTGAAAGACTCATTTAGTTTTTGACGAATAGCCGTGAGAGAGGCTTCTGTCTTTGGCAAAGTTTTTCTCATGGAGAAGTCATCTGTACGTAATTAAATTTTGGCTTCAGCTCTTTCCAGGAGTTTATCGATCATGACGGTAGGGTAACTATTAGCACAATGATTCTGATCTGGATGCGTTGTCAGTTGGTTGTGATTGATCATAATAATCTGCTTAATTAACAATAACAGATTCTGGTTTTATTCTTAAATTAAAATGACAGTTCTATGCATCAGGATTAATTATATAACGATTATGATTTTAAGAACTGGAACATATATAAGATTGATAGGGCAGAATTATTAAGATCGAGGATTCCGTGGGTTGAGGAGAATTGTTTGCACAAAATTGAGAGACTGAGATAAAAGGAGGACATGCGAGGAGAAGCTAGCCCATGGGAATAAATGCAGAAAAGGCAAAGAAAATTAAATGAGTACATATATAGTCTTATTCTAAGATAGGAATTGCATGTAAATAATTAGTATGGGAGTAGGGGGTAATAGTCTAATTAATATATAATAGAATGAAAGAAGAAAAATAGAAAGAAAACGTGTTGTATTTTGAAGTAAAATCCTACTAGCTAGAAGATAACCACAACTATATATCATTAGGAATGGTCAACCCCAACTTCACGGCTAGGTGTATTTCACTTGGCTTGTGTTGGTGGATTCAAAACCCAACGCTAGCTACCTTCTCTTGATTACCATTTAATTTGAATTTTGCAATTTGCGTTATAGCAGCAGTAATAAAGGCTTTAGCAGGCCTCAAAGTTCCACTACTCCTCCATGTTTGTGGACATTCACTAGACTGAAATATGGAGTAGTGGAAGCCTTTGAGGGTTGCTAAAGACTTTCTCCTATCAAAACCCATGTGAAGTTCAAGACAATTGAATTCATACCTATATATAACTAAGCACAAATCACCAATATATATAGGGATAGATAATAAACAGTAGTGAACACACAATCTTCTGAAATGAGCAATCGTTTGACAAGACTTCATATTCTCTTCTTTGTAACTTTTGTTTTATTATTGTTATATTGAATTCTAATTAATATAAGTCGTGTTAAAGGGGTTATTTAACAGAGTAAAACTCTTTTAATTGTTTTTTTTTTTTTTTTTGTATTCATGAGACTTGAAACTGATCGAGACATTATATTAACAAGAGAATCAAGTCCCTTATCATTTAATAAATATTCATTCTCGACCAGTGCAGGGTTTGATTCCATCTTCGTTTAAGATAAGATTACTTTTTTATTTTTCTCTTATGGGAAAAGAATAACAATTTTATGCATAATGGGTAGTCTAGAAGGAATTTTTGTAACTGTGCTGCTGCTGGTTTTTAAAAAAACAAGCTGTTTTTATTTTATACTTCAATTTGAAAGCTTGAAAAAATAGAGGTGGTTAAGATCGATAATATATTAGTCCTTATTTCATCGGAGCATCATTTAATTTAACACCAAAATGAACTTGATCTAACTTTCATACTATAACTTTAAGCATAATGCATTAGCCAGCTACTACCAAATAACTTAACACAACGATCACCTATGTTTTGAATATATGTTTCTCCTCGAAAGACATATATATATATATTTCAAGGCATCTGTATATATAAACTCTTTGTTTGATTTGTAGTTTAATTACATCACTTATTAGATAGTGCTTCAGGACTGTGGCTGTTATATATATGCCCTATGGAGGAGTATTTGCACCATAACCAATTCTCCTTGGAATGCTATATGAAGACTTCTTCTAGCCTTTTGTATATATATTCTGTCTATTATGTTATGTTCTGAAAGTTTTTTCTTTTTTTTTATTCATAGGATTAAATATGATATCAATGAATTTACAACACACTCTTTCTTCAACCAATTAAATTAAATCTTGTCGATTTCAAAAGGCTTTTTATATATGTGGAATATATATGTCCGGGTTATACTTTTGTATTGGACTATTTGTACCTTCAGTCTTTACTCTCTTTAGTGTTAGAGGGGGTCTTATGCTTTATTTGTTTATAGTTTTACATTACTTTGTATCAGATTTATTGAAGCTGACCAGTGGCATTTCTTATACTATGGTCCAGTTTTCTTTCTTATTACAAAGTATACTTTTTGCCTATGTAAAAAGAAAAAAAAAGCGCTTCAGGAAGCTAGCACAAGATGATCACATACGATGAGCTGAATCACTTAATTAATTGCCTTAAAATGCAAAGTGAAGCATACTTTTCTCTATTAGATTATGAGATTATGTATGAAAGATTGATATGAAATCATGTCACATTTCACACTTTTTTAAAAGCTTAATTAGTGATGGATTTTCATTTTTTTTTTTACTTTTCAAAATCAAACAAAAAATTACCCAGAGTTAAGAAATGGAATTTTCCTAGTTTTATTGCGAAGGCCCAAAGTTATGTTTCAAAGAATAAGTATTGTTATTTATATAATTTTCTTACAAACTTGCTTAAAAAAATTCTTACAAGCTAAAAAATATTCACTAATGATTTGTCGTTTAGCTTCAATAAATAGATTTTTTTATTCGAATTTGAATTATATCAGTATAGTCATTATAAGTTTAAACTAATAATAAATTATAATATTATACTATACTAATATGGTGTGCTATGAATTTCCCAAACTAAGAGATATTATTTTTTAACAAAATACTTAATCAATTAATAAATAAAT
This sequence comes from Glycine tomentella, assembly GCA_007407185.1. Classification (NCBI taxonomy): domain Eukaryota; kingdom Viridiplantae; phylum Streptophyta; class Magnoliopsida; order Fabales; family Fabaceae; genus Glycine; species Glycine tomentella. The sequence goes on from PYAF01001986.1 coordinate 2,055,116, forward strand.
AATATATGACTTAGTAAAGTTTTTATAATATACTTATTAAAACAATAAAGTTTACATATTTTATTTTAGACGAAAATTGTTTAATTAGGAGGAGCTGAAACCGTATTTTTTATTAAGAAAAAAGTACCGTATTTAAACTTTACTTATTGAGAAGATCGAAAAAGAGAAGTTTGAGAAAATAAAAGTTGATTGTCATTCCAATATTATGCGTGCCACAAACTAAACTTCATTTATTAATGGTTGTCCACGTTCCTAAATTAGGCATTTCCAGCCAAACCAAATCCAATATCCATGATATTCCCATTGACTTTTACACATCTATAATTATTTTCTATCTTCTTCCAAAGTATCTTGGGCATTAATATTTGGAATCTTGAATACTATAAATTAGTCCTAGTCATGTGACAACAAGATACGCTTTATCTATAGTTTTGATTTCAAAGGTGACTTATTATTCATGTCAAGAGCCAAAGCAAAATTACCAACAAAAAAGTGAGATATATATGATTATATGAACGGACGCCGCATTCCCTTATAAGACGACCTTTAGTTGATTCTATTTATCCCCTACATCTCAAAAGCCTAAATTATTAGTGCTACCTTTCCCTTTAATATGCATGCATGGGGACATTCTTTTTTTACTTGTTTTAGAATATGAGTTTGGATTTAATTCAATCTCAAAAGTTAATTTATAAGATGAGAGTTATTCCCTACTTATATATTTTATCTTGACACTATCTCTAGTCGATTTGAGATTTGAGTTTTTCCCAATACACCCTCTCACGCCCAACACTTTTGGGCTTGGTGCATGGATAATATGGTGGGTGACCAATTAATGGATCTAGGGTAGGTTCTGATAAGAGATATCTAGAATATGATAAGATATACATCTTAGATTATTTTCTGTTGTACTTGATTTTATATAAACAGTCATCCTATTATCAATAAAGTAAACTGCAATTTATAGCATTTCCAATATGGTATAAAAGTCATGACATCCTTCATGAACAAAATTTTCTTCCGCTACCCCAAGAGTCTCTTTCTTCTTCACATTCCTTGGCCAATTTTTTTCCGTTGCCATGTCTTCTTCATATACCTTCAAAATAAATGAATGCCTGCATTCCGCGATAGTTGCTCATGCCATTGCAATAGCTCCTGCTGTGGCTTCATCATCCTCCACACCAGTGCCACTTCCTGATCACACCCGCGACGATCCAAATCCTGACTCTTGCTAACAAATGCAAGCCCATGTTTGAACCTTTGTCCAATAAGCCAGTGTCCTCCTCTTGGCTTATTGACAGCGGTGCTTCCCAACACATGACCAGAGACCTTCGCTTCCTTGTGGATCTTTGTCGTATTTATGAAAATTAGTTTCATGACCGGAGACCTTCGTTTCCTTACTGATCTTCGTCTTATTTATGAAAATTAGTTTCATCACCATAGACCTCCACTTCCTTACAGATCTTTGTCGTATTTATGAAAATTAGTTTCATCAATGGTCCTATTGTGACTTTTGACGAGGCTCTCTATTAAGTCTTTTTTTTTTTTTTTTGCTTCTGCCTTTCTAGGTGGCTAAGCCATTTTTGCATTTGTTGGCTTTGATCAACGTGCATCGATCCTTAGCTCTCTTGTTCTCTCCAACAAAGTACCCATGCAACTCTTCTGCGACAAGAAGTTAGCCATCCATATTACTTCTAATCCAAACAATTTAAATTTCTTATATCTAAGTTGGGTATTTGTTCTTTGCATACTCCAACTTGAGGGGGAGTATTAGATAAAATATACATCTTAACTTATTTTTTATTATATTTGACTCTATATAAACAATCATCATATTATCCAGTAAAGTAAGTTGTAATCTACAGCATTTTCAATAGCGTGACAGTATCTTTAATTCTCAAAATGGAAACCTAATATTTCGCATCTTGCTTGAAATTAATAGCTCAATCTTGGATAACTAAATTCAATCCTTACATGTATTGAATATATTTTTTGATTAACTTTTTAAACCAAAAAACTTATATTAATTCTTCTTTCAATTCTATAAGACGTTTATTTATTTGGCACCATTGGCTGGGGTGTTCGCGGGTCGGTTCGAATCGATTTTGGCCAAATTTAGGACTCAATCCAATCAAATTTGATCTGTTCGGTTTTCAAAAAAAAATTTTGAAGCCCAACCCAACCCGTTCATGAACAATTCGATTCGGTTCGGATCAGCGGTTACTCATTTAATTTTTTTTAGAACTACTATTTTATATGACGATTCTTTCAAATATCTCATACAATTAACACAATATTATCAAATGTATGAAAATAGTAAAATTGATTCATTTAATACCATCAACATAATATTCTAAAATAGACTTATAATATAAATTAAAACAAAAGATTTTTTTTAACAAAATTTGCTATAATAATCTGAATGACAACTGTTTCTTATAAACCAAACTTTATTATAACCAATTTTGTTGCAACCAGATTTGCCGAAACAAACAAATAAACAAAATATAACTCATTAATATTATAAACATAGTAAACAAAAATATAAAAAAAAGGTGAAACAAATAACAATATACCTGAAAGTTTATTAGTAAAATTGTGGATGGTCAATTTAAGTCAATTGAGAACTTTTTTTATATTGAAAATTATTTCATTTGGTCCAATTTTTGGAAGCAATCGAAATTTTTTTTTTAATTATAAAAGTCTGCTATTAAAACTTTTATAGCATATGAATATTGTGTTGGTCCCAAATGAACTCAAGAAGGAGGTGAATTGAGTTTTATAAAATAATTAATAATTCAAAATTAAACTCAAAGCAATAATACGGAGATAAGAGATAAAGAAGACACAATCAATTTTAATGTGAAAAACCCAATTGGGTAAAAAACCACGACGTCCGAATTGGATAATCAATCCAATGGAAAACTCTAGTATGATAATTTTGTATACAAGAGTTTTTATTATCATAGTTTCTTAATCTACCCTTACACAACAATTATCCTAGTTGGTATCCTTGTTTCCCAGCAAAAAGCTCTAGTCTCAATCTATCAAGAATAAAGACTGACTAATATCCTTATTTCCCAGCCAGATTAGTATCTTAGTTTCCTAGACAGAAGTCGCACGTCTCAATTTATCAAGAACAAAGACAAAACTGGTATCCTAGTTTTTCAACTGCGACCTTTTCTAAAGTCAAGAAGAAAAATACAATAAAATAGCTACTTTTATGCTTCTATTCCTTAAGCAAACAAGTATCTATAAATCCTGATAGAGAATTAAAGAATCAGACTTGTCAAACGCTTCTATATGATCTCACAACAATTCTCTCAATGATGCAAACATAAATTCTCTAAACTTTAATATTATTTGGAATGAAATGCATACATGAACACCAAAATATGTTTATATTTATACTAATTTAAAGATATGATTTTAACCAATTTTTGAATGCAATCCTAAATATAGTCTATCATATTATCCCAATGCAATCTTAAAGATATTCTATTATATTATGCAATGTAATCTTAAAAATATTCTATCCTATTTTTTAATGCAATATTAAAAAATATTATATCCTATTTTTGAATGTAATCTTAAACACTTACAATACCACACCTTTTTTTATTGTCAAATTATTTTTTTAATTTTTAATATATATATATATATAAATAATAAAATTTATATTATTATTACGGGTTCACGGATCGGGTCATCGGGTCAATGGATCTATAAATCTAAACCCGTGACCCAACCTGTACATCAACGATTTTGATTGGTTCTATTCAATTTTGATCCAAATATATGAATGACTCAACTTAAATTGTTCGGATTGATTCGAATCAATTCAAATTCACGGATGATCTATACCGTCAACACCCCTAACCATTGGCTTGGTGATCGGAGATTACTCACAGTCACTCATTCTTCTTTCCTGATTCGTATATATGGAACATAAAAAAAAAAGTCGCGAAAAACCATTATTTATAACATAGGCTAGACCTGTTTTTAAAGAAATTGTTTTCACATGTCTCGAGTATATACAAAAAAAAAAATACTATTGTATGCTGATGTAAAATCATATAAATAAATTTTAACAAATTTCTTCTTATTTAATAATATCGTGTTTAAAGTATCTTTTATTTAATTATGTTATTTTATTTCAATGAGTTTTTTTCTTATTCTTGTTATCAAATTTTAATAAATGATAATTTTAGAAAATGAAAAAAAGATTAGTAACATTAAATAGTGTGAACTAACTTTCTTACTTAATGTAAAGTATGTTATTAGTATTTTTTTTAATTTAAATTCGTCTTTAAAATTATGAAATTTTATTCATTTTAATTTATCAAAATTTTAATCAATTCATATCGAACCGGTTATGAAGACATTTAGTGGCTGCCCGTGAATCTTATGCTTACTTCTATGTTTATCGTTGCTTTTGTCGTTGAGTGAACCTTTTCTCCCTGTTTATCTTATTTCTTTTAATCCTTTGGATTAGTTATTATTCTTTTTAATCTTTTGGACATGCATGTGTTATTGGAATCAAGAAAATATTCGATGTTCATTGTTCACTATGCATGCGAGTCTGCGACTGTTAATGGACAACACATTTTTGTACAACAGTACACCTAGGATTTATTTTCTCTTAAAGAATACTTTGAGCAATATATTTTTTTTTTGTGTGTGTGTATGTTTGATATAGGAATCAAAGTGAAAAGGAAAATTAATGTATTATTGTGAATATGAAACATGTATCGTATATTTTGTTTAATAATCAATAAAAAGGGAGCATAACTAAAATGTCCATACTTTTTTCTCAACAAACCAGTAATAAACGAAATCAACTTTTAATGGTGATAAACTTGACATGTTTACAATATATATTAATATTTTAATAGAAATTAAGATGATTAATTTCCCTTTAAGGAATTAATATAGTTTTAGTAAGAAACATATGTTTTATGATATATATATATATATATATATATATGATATTTTTTATTTTCATTTTGATTTTCATGAGAAAGATGTTGGTTTTCATATATGGATAAATAATATTGAATTTGTATTACATTTAAATCTTGGTTGTAGAACACCAACAAATCTAACTCCTCTTGCTCGTTCTATGAATGATATAGGTGCCCACTAGCTAGTATGTTTGTAGCAGAAGGTATGATGTGGCCTGGCTGAATGTGTTTCGAGATATCATCTCACGTACTCGACACATGTAGGGAGAGATGCTACTGTCTGTATATGCATTGGGCCTTGTGAAGTTGCGGATTAGTGCGTCTACAGGGGTGGCTTTGATGGCAATATGTGTGTGGCTGATTATGATGACAAAATATTAGTGGGGGAACGAAGATTCTGAGTGATCAAAATTGGTGTGGCTGAAAGCGTACGTGGACATTTACTCCTTTCTAGAAAGTTAGTTTCTCTGCAAAGTGGGTTGGTCGATGAAACATTAAATAGGTGGTCTATATGTTTATGTATATTTACTCATTTGTATTAATCTTCTTGGCGGATTAATTGTATTTTCATAAGAAGACGCACGTGAGATTCATATACACTGTACAGTTATATGAAAGGATAGTCACATTATTATATTATGATATGTATTTTTGATTATATGGTCATTGGAGTGAATTAGACGCTAAATATATAATTTAACTTTACTTATGGTTGCCAGCCCATGGATATTTTCTTAATAATCAATTTTTCGTGTGATAACTATTATTAGGTTTGTTAATGCTGCAAAGTTATTCAACATTGAGAGTCATTTTCAAATAAATTAAAACCAATCAATATTAATTGTAAGTGAAAAAAAAATGTTAGTTTTTATGGATTTGAACTTTTATTAATCAGTAGATTTGGTTAATTTTATGGATAGCTCAATATTTTTCCTGGAAGTCCATTTAATTATGTGATCTATTATTGATTTAAAAATCACTTTATAGTTTATGCTGTTGTATATATCTTGTTATGATGGGTGACCTAGGGCTTTTGATGGCTGAAAACTAGGGTTACTATAAGGTAGGATCCCTTTTCTAATCTTAACACTTTGATTGTGTACTCTTCCCATCAAGAGATTATTTTTGGTGAATTTAGCTGAGAATTAAAGATTAATTTATCACACAATAAGCTGAAATTTAATTTAAAAGATTGAGTTTTACCAATAGATATGTATTTCCATACACAGATACCTAAGGAACAAATTCCAAATTGGTGTTTCAAAGATAAAGGTATTTGTCAATTATGTTATAGTATCATATTAATTAATTCCATCAAAAAGACTCATTCATTAGAGATGGAGCAAAAGGAAAATATCACATTCTAATGTATACAGCGAAGTCGATGAGACTATATTTCTTTAAGAATATATGTCTTCAAGAGATATGTAATTATTATGATTATTTTAGTATACTAAAAATCCTATAGAATAAATCCAATTAATTATTCTTACAATCAATCCTACAATTAATAAAATCCTACAATTAATAAATATCTTTAATCATTTTACTTAAGATCAATAATAAAGACCTATAAATTATAGAAAAAGTTAGCTTAGGATTTGATTCCATACACAACTAATTAACTAAAATTAATTAAAGTGACTACTTTTACTGGTTGAATCAACTCAAACTGAATTGGCACCAGCACATAAAGTTACAAAATAATATTGCCTGATTATCTAGATTCCGCGCGTTCTCCATTAATATTATTTGTAATTTGTCATCTGCCCTTTTCAAAAGAAAAACAACATAAAATGGTAAATTACTTATCCAATATATAGCGCCCGGAAATTAAACATTAAAATTAACATCAACAATATCTTTAACCTAAGTTAATTAAGGTAATTATGAAAATAAGTATATCAGATATTAAAAAATTTAGTTATTAGAAGTAGAGTAGAACTGACAATAAGTTTATCTAGGTTCAAAACATGCAATCACTAAGAGATGAGAATTTTTTAATATAATTTATGAAAGTAATTTTAATTTCATTTTTTTATTGTAATGCTCGGATTTATAGGAAAAAGAGATTTGACTAATCTAGATTTTTATTGGAAAGTAAGTAAAATTTGACTAAAAATTATTTTTGTCAATGATTGAATTTGAGTAATATCTGAATAATTTAACATTAATTTCAATATATTAACGACTTATGTTCTCACTTATTTAATTATCTCAAGTTTTTTGAAAAAAGAAAACAAATTACGTGTATATATATATATATATATATATATATATATATATATCCACAATTCATTTAACACTTACTTTTCCGTGGATAAAATACTTCCATTAATATCTTGCAAAAGAGAAGCCAAATTAAATCCACGATAATTTCATATATAATTATAGGACAATATATAATAACATTTTAGATATTTAATTACCATGGGATTTACTTTGTTATAAAAGTTCTCTAACCTTTTATTATAGAGACAAGATTGCTGTAGAGGATCCAAACACTATATATATAAAGTATGAGATACACGGAAGGATAAAAGAAATACAAAGAGAAGAAAAAATAAAAGATGAAAGAATTAGAAATATAATAGATAATGTATGTAACTAATCATTGTAATGAGAAAAAGAAGAGAAGAATAAAAAAATGTAAAAAAAAAAAAAAAAAAAACGAGTGTGTGACAAAAAAAAAAGATAATGATTTTAATGTAAAATAATGTGCCTAGGAATTTTGCGTAGAAATTAGAAGCACTAGAACCAAATGAAAACTTATTTTAAAAGCATCAGATTCATAGAATTTGATAATATTTCTTTTTGCCTCAGCCATGAAAAGCTCTCAGAATTCACGTTGTCTTTCAAGGAAGTCGATAATCAACAATCTAGCTATACGTATCTGAATTCCGTTTATGTGTACATTAATGATAGCTAAATTTGATTTTCTAAACGGAACAATAAACTTGTTCATAGAAATTGAGAGACAGTTTAAAAACAGCACTGCAACCTCCCGAGTGTTGGAGGTGGGTTAGAAAAAAAAATACATATAAATGAGTGGATACACTTTGAGTTTGAGACATGGCCACTCAAATAACGAGTTGTCACATGTGTCTATATTCAAGCTGCACCATAATGTACCAATCAGCCAGTTTTAATATGTGAAAATTCATGATTTCAAGGATACTCATATTGATCTTACATTCTTACTGCCAAAATCACTATCTCGGAGCTATTTTTAAACCTTATATATAGATGCACAAGACTTCCTTGACACGATATTAATTTTAACATATTGGCAGCCTGCATGATAGCATCTGTTAAGCCATTCATAATATTTTAAATATATATGCATATAACATCCGTTATACATACATTAAATTAAGTTAGACATTATTTTCAATATATTTTAAGGAAACAGTATCCATCCATGTATAAACATGCATTAGCGAGTCAGACAAGATTTTCAATATTATATTGAAAGAAATAGAATCAACCCAGGAATCATTCAAGTAATTTAGAATGCATTCCGAAGTTTTGAAGTTTGGGCAAAGGCTACCGATACTGGGTGTGTGCAGTATTGGAAGCCTTTGAACGAACTTGGAAACTTCGTTTAATCGCCCTTCAAATATCGATATATATTGTCGTCTATGATTGTTATTTGTTATCTCACTTTTTTTATGAGAAACCAGAGCTTCATTGGCTTTTTATAGACCCAATCAATCCCTTGTCCAACCGAACATATATTCCAAAATTACAATTCTAGCTCTTAATTTGGCCCACAGCCCACAGGTTTTCAGATTCGATTCTCCATTAATTTCAAATTTTATCTTGTGAAAACACTAGAATAAAATTAGTTGTTGTTGACTTTCTGAGGATATAGTAACCACTCACAAATTAAAATTAAAATATTTTTTTTTTATTTTAAAGAGAAAATAACACAGATGTTTCTAATAAAATGATTAATCATCAGAAGTGAGATAAAACACAATATAGTAGTCACTACAACAAACGTTAGTTTTAGAGTTGGAACATCAGCCTCGACATCATAATGTTATTAGCCTCAACTAGACTAATACAAGATGGAAACAACAATTCTTTTTTATTATTTTTTAAAATAATATATAATTAACGTTAGCTTTAGCAAATGCTATCCACCTTGGGTGAATGTTATTGTTCAGTGGGATTTTCATACCTCCGAACACGGTGAACGATTCAAGTCATGATGGTGACTCCAACAACCATCAGCAACACAGCTTCCAGTGAACAACATGACGGACATACACTTGTATAAACACTTCGATATCAAAGTCAAAAAGTGTAAAAACATATAAAATGAGCTTACATGATCTGTTATTCAATCCCTTACATAGAGTTTCACTCTTGCCACTTCAAGTGTTTCTCCCTCTACCCTAAATAATTTTCATCTTCTATTACAACAAAAACCAAACCAACAACATAGAGCCTAGACCACTTGGGTCCAATGTTGTTAAAACGTAGTGTCAACACAGAAACGGTGGGGATGAGCAAAAACGTAAAAACGTGAAACGTAAACGAAACGTAAGAGTTTACTACATATACAAAAATAAATAAATATCCAACATATATATAACTAAAACACACCAATACATAATTTATCACAAATTTAAGTCCAAACACTAAGGAAATAAAATAAGTTCAAACTCATTCATCATAATACATACTAAAAGAAAAGTCACGGCAGTACAGTTGGGATGCCAACGACATGCTCTAGTTTAGTTTATCATCAATTATTTTTATATTTCAGAGAAGACATAAGAAAAGCTAAAAAAAAAAAACCAAAATGAAAAGGGAATAAAACAGAATGAGGTATTTATGTAAACAATAAAAAAGTTGGGTCAAAATAATGCCCTATTTTATAAATTTCCTCTGTACATAAGCAAGATCAGTAGACAAACAAGATGCCAAAAAATTAGTGACTCTGACGTTAGCTTTCTTGTTCCTAACTGAGTACACAACACAAGAAGAATAGACGAAGCAAAGCAAGTGAAGGGTGAAGGCACCTACCTGATGAGTGATGATGAAGATGCAGCGGTGGCAAGAAAGGAGAGACCGAGAGAGAGGCAAAACGCAGAACAGACGAAGAAGGAAGAAGGAGAGTGTCAGTCGTAAAAAAAAAGGTAATTAGAGTTTTTATTGTTTTTTTTAAAAAATTGAGTCAACTCGGTAAACTCGCCGAGTCAACCGAGTTTACCAAGTTAACTCGACGTTTCAACCTGTTTGACACAAAAGCCATTTCACACTACGTTTTAACACGATTTCGAAGGGTGAAAACGTAGAAACGGACATTTTAACCGTTTAACTCGACGTTTTAACAACACTACTTGTGTCTCAAGATACTCTGTCGTTACCCTGCTAGTAGCATCACATGCAATGCATTATGATGCTAAGTTTCGAGTTGTCTTCCTAAATCAAGTCATGATTTGAGTATCATCCGATTAGAGAGCCTTCTTTCTTTCACTATATCAATGATAATGGTTTCTTCTAGAGTTGGCAAAATGGATGTGACCCAATGGATCAGCTCGCAATTAGGACCAGACTGAACAAAAACAATCAATATGATAAAAATGAGTCTTTTTTTGCCTAGTTCATTTAGTTCGACGAACCAAATGGACTTAGGTCATGGACTAACCCAATTAATAATATATAATAAATATAGTAACTTATTAAAATAATTTCAATTTTAAAATACAATTTATATTTTTTCAAAAAAGTAAAATATATTCATTAAACATAAAATAATTATCCACAAGAAATAATAATTACAAAGCAATATTATTAATTTGAGTATTGATTAAACATAATTTAAATGACTTTGCCAATACTTGTTAGGTGGAATAAATGCATAATAAATGATTTTTTGCCTTTAAATTTTTATATTTCTTTTTTTAAAAAAATAATTTTTAAATTTTTATAATTAATTTCTAAATTGGCCGTAATATACATGATGACACGACAGCCCAACATAGGATTGAGCCTAAGAAATTTCAGCACAAAAGAATATGAATCATGTTTGAGTCAACCCATTTTCAATGAATGGTCTGATGGGCTGGCTTAGCCCGACCATTTTGTCGGAACTTTTTTATATGGAATTTTTTAGTCATGTAGTGTGACATATTTCGTATGTGTGTTGGATAAATTAATTTAATTTAATTTTTTGCATACAATAAAAATATGTTATTTTAGATTCTTAAATGTGGCACCGAATTTCAACTTCCAATATTGCTCTACATAATCTTTTTTGTTTGTTTTATTGTAGTCTGTGTCATATTACTTACAAAACAATACTCAACTATACTTATTTTACCTAATAAGTGTTACTTTAAAATTTATTTAAATCAAACATTTAATATATATGTTAAGACTAAGAAATACATCATAAAGTACAAGACTTTTAGTTACCAATTTACTTTAATTTTGGCAATCTAACAGTGGTGGTTGAATAAAGGTAGGAGAAGAAGAAACCATTGGGATGATGAGGGTGAAACTTCATGTAAGGGACTAACGATCCATGTTGGACTATTAGAGACATCGTCCCAACATGGTATATCGATTAGACTAAATACGGACAATTGTATATATAGGAATTGATTTAATAATGTTTTAAGTAAAAAAAATCAAATTGAGAATGTATTATACACGTATAGGGATCAAATTAAGAATGTCTTATACATACATAATTCAGATTGGAATGCAGCTAGGAGAAACTCGAATGACATGCACTCATCGAACGACATAGATCAACACGAACGAAGCTGGATGCCACCACCAACTGGTTTCCTCAAATGCAATTTGGATGCTGCAATTTTCAAAGAGATGAATTCCTTTGGAGTTGGACTTTGTATCAGATTTGATCATGGAAACTTTATAAAAGCAAAGACAGAAATTTTCAAAGGTATCCCAACACCAACTGAAGGTGAAAGTTGGGATTTGCACTGTGCTATCCAATGGATCATGCGACTGGGACTCGGTAATGTAATATTCGAGAGTGATTACAAGACTGTGTAGAGACTTATAATCATGTTTCAAATGGTGTAGCTAATTTGCACGTTATCCTTGACAAATGTACTAGTTAATTATGTTGTTCATTTACTTGTTAAGATATCAAGATTTGTTACTAGTCAAGTTTATGATTCTATTTCCAATTGTATTCAACATTTGATATTGAATGAAATATCGTAATTGTTCTTTCCTTTAAAAGAAAAGAAAAAACTACGCATAAAAAAATAAATCCCACTTTAATCTTAAAACTCGATCTAATTAATGAAAAATTCAAAAACCCGCATAAACTCACTATTGGTGATACTTGAGCCTCTTTGCAGAATTAATCAGCGCACACACTTCGATCATTTCATGTGACACAAAATTGTAGTTATACTTTTCTAATATATATAGTCGATAGGTATCGTCGGAAGCAAATTTATTGTGGAACTTGTATGGGTTGACAGGCTTTATCTTATTTGGATCAGAATCCCTTTACCGGCCATTAGCATACCTTATGCTAATCTCTTCTTATCTTTTATCTTTTATAGTGTGTTTGGATAGAGAATTTTAATTGAGAAAAGTAATTTATTAAGAGATTTAAAATTCTTCAATTTAAAATTTACTGTTTGGATATTTTTATATAAGGAATTTAAATTTTTTGAATTTTAAAACAGAATTTTAAACAACTAAAAATGTGAAATTTGAATTTTCCTCTAAAAGGTGAAAAATTGAAATTTTCTTTTCTTTTAGAAGCTCTAATTGCACAATTTTTTGCTCCGTTTCAATCACCTACATATTACGACCTCTTCTACTCTCACGACACCACCCACCTTATGTGTTTTTCCGTGAATGAGGTTCAAAATTTTAAAAATAAAGAAATTAAATTTCTTTATCCAAACATAAAATTTTAAAAATAAAAAATTTTTAATTGATGCATTTTAATTTCCCTGAATTTTAAATTTCCTGAAATGTTAAAATACTCCATCCAAATATACTCTTAATGAATTTATTTTTCCTAAAAAAATATTAATAGACACTTCAAATATTCGACATATACCGAATTAAAATTGTTTAGAATTTTAAATTTCAATTTTAATTGTACTTAAAAAAAATGGTTCAGAATAATAATTCATATGTTGAGTTGTACAAAAAATTAAAGCATAAAATTATAAATGAGTTGAAGTGTCAATTTTATTTTCACACCTCTGATTAAGAATAAAAATGGGTTGGTTTATTAGTCTAAAGTTTGAGTACAAAAAATATTTAAAAAAGTAATGGAAGAAAAAGGTACAGTAATAGTTATGGGGGTAGTGATAATACATGTGTAAGGATGATGGTGATGGCAGTATTTGCAATGGGGGTGGTAATAGAGAGCAAGGATAATGATGATGGTAATAATTGTGGGAACAAAAGGGTATAAGACTATTAGTAATTAATAACGGTAATATATACACAATAATGGTGATGGTGGTAGTTAATTAATAGCAAAGGTAATGGTCACCACTGCAACAATATGATGATAACGGTAGAGACGAGGCAAATGGCAATTTAAATGAAAAATGATGATAGGCTGGTGGTTCTAAATGATGGTTGTTGTGACAAAAATGATGATAATATAGCGAGGGAGTGGTGTTGGTGATCATAGTAGTGACCAAATGTACCCTAGAAAATGTTACTGTGGTCGGCAGAGTAAATGATGGTATTGACTGCGATAGTAATGTACATGGAGCTAGCCTGCCTGCTAGATGATCAGATGTTAACTGCAAAAAAGGCAAGCACTTTAGCTTCAAAATGGGCTTGCTTCATTACATTAAATCATAACAAATTACACAACTAAAGTATTAAAAACTCAGTAAGGTAGGAACAAGACATCAAATACTAATTAATCATTGAAACATACTTAAATGGGCTAAACAGACATCTTAAATTGTGAAAAGAGAAAATATATGTTTAACAGGCACTTATCAGAATGGAAGTAATCAAAAAGTAAAGAAATAGGAATGTAAAGTGTTGAAAAGAAAATTTGAAAGTATAGTACATTAATGCACAAAATGTAAAGACTTCTATTAAAATGAGTGATTAGAAACATATACCCGACTCATAAAAAATCATTGATGTGCGAAGTGCGATAGTACAAACTACAAAGTCTCTCGTATAAGTATTTCATCAACAACTAAAAATGAAATACAAATGTCTTATATTTGTATATTTTCACGACAAACAGTGGAAAAATCCTATATATATAGCCACATGTAAATAGACTCTAAGATTGTGATATATTTTGTCTTCATCATCATTCATGATATCATAACTGTAAATAACTTCCTTGGAATTGAAATCCAAAACCTAACTATTTTGACATTTTCGAATATTACCTTCTTGATTCCGATTTCAAACTTAATCATGGACTTTTACATATCTCATCAGTATTAATTTTTCAAATTGACTTCTGACTTCGATTAAAAGCATTGTCTTCAAAAAATTAAATAGACTAACAGGATATTTTGTTTTTTGTTTTTTACTTTTTTTTGTTTTATTAATTCTATATATTTATCATTCTTTTTTTAAAAAAAAATATTTGGCATATGTTGTTAATTTTTTGCATATTTTTTGTCAAACTTTTATTTCCATTTTATAAATTGTATTTTTTTTTAAATTTACAATTCATCATTGAAATTTTGTTATTACTTTTATTCTTAAGATTCTCCACTTTAATCTTGTTAGTCCCTAAAAATTATGATATTTATCCATTTTTTATATTTTTTTTCTTAGTATTCAATCATACAAAATAGCACTACATCATATTTTTTAAAATGAAAATAAAATAAAACAAAAATATTGCATGATTGATATATTTTTTCTAGACTGTATTTCCATTTTCTTTTCATTTCCATTTTCTTAAAGAAATCATCTTTCTATGAAAAATTAAAATTAATTAACTAATTCCTATAACAAATCTTTATTTTTAAAATATACAAATTATAATATTAAAAATTAAAAGCAAATTAAAAAACATTATTAAAAGAAAAAATAAATAAATATAAAATTGAAAAAATTGGCCCATTGAGAAATTGGTATTTCTCAATGTGAAAAACAAAAAATAAAAAGAAAGTGAAGGGGAGAAATCGGTTTGGAGGAACTAATTTCTCACCATAAATAGTTATTTGTATCACTTAGGTAAATAATTTTCAACTTGTATTATTTGTATTATTTTTTTGGTATTTATGCGATAAAAAGTCAAAACTTTTCTAAGAGGACAACAACAATATTAGCAAAATAAAAAACAGCAAGTAATTGGGTTCTTTATAATTAATTCAACTCCCAGAAAATATTATGTTTATTAATGTGTGATTCTCTTTAGGATAAATAGTAATTTTCGTCTCTAAATGTGTAGATAGTTGACAAATTTATCTTCGAAAGATGAAAATTCAAATTTTAATCCTCAAAAGTGAAAAAAAGTGCGATAAATTCATTCATCCGTTAGCTTATGTCCATTACCGTTAGTGAAAGAGCCTATGTGTCACATTCAAGGATGAATTTGTCAACACTCTACATATTAAGGGACGAAAATGATTATTTATCCAAATATAATTTAATTTTCATCTTTTTCTTATTTTAATCTTTACAAGTATAACATTACAATAATCACTTAAAAAATAAGAAAACAAACATAAATTAGAATAAACATAATAATAAGCATAATATTCATTAATAAACATAATATGTCTGTTGCTCTGAAATTTTTATGGTAACAAAATTAGATAGTGACAAAATCGAGTTATGTCTCATTTTTTTGTAAGGATTAACTTAATTGTTGTGTATTTTTGTTTATTAATTTCAGAATAATATAGAAATTATATTTATTAATCAATATTATGCTTATTATTAAATTTGTTTTAACTTATACTTGTTTTCCTGATTTTTTTTTTAGTATTTATTTTGTTATGTTATGCTTGCAATAATTAAAAAATGGAGGAATATGAAGATTAAATTATATTTTGGATAAATAGTCATTTTTATCCTTGAATGTGTAAAGCGATGACAATATATTCTTTCATTAACTGTAACGGATGTAAGTTAAATAGATTTGTCACATTTTTTCACTTTTAGGGACTAAAATTTGAATTTTCATCTTTTGAAGACGAATTTGTCAACTCTCTACACGTTTAAGAACAAAAATAGTTATTTACCCTTTTCCTTAAAATAAAACTATGTCAAACAAGTCTATGGCTGAACGAAGTTGTAGGTTGTTGAACAAAAATAATAAAGAAGATATATTTATGCACATTATTGACATGCAGTTAATAACAACTAACATAGGTATTGAATGTGCCATTTATCTATTAGTAGGATATATAACTAAGAACAATAAGCAAGAAGGCCAAATAGTAAACAGGAAACTTATAACCCATGGGGCGGTAACTCAATTAGTAACGCGCGTTGAATTTATGGAGAATGATTTAGGTTCAATTTCAACGGAATATACATTTAGAGAGGGATAAAAAACTTTAATATAATTAAGTTTCTATCGAGAATTAATTTCATTGTCAGTCTAAAAAATTGGAACTTATAAGATACCTTAAGATATTATTGGGGAGCCTATAGCCTTAATTTCGGTAGTACCAAATAAAAAAACATGAACACTTATATTAATTAAATATATGAATCTTTTTGGGAATTAATGAGGAATTAAATATATTGAGATCTATATAATAGAAAATGGTCACGTTAGTTTTTCAATACATATACTCACCCACATGCGAGCATCGATCGAAGCTCGAAGCCTTGTTGCAGTGATGTTTGGATGGTCTCTCTGATTGATAAAACTATCCAAATATAAAGAATAAAGCCTTCAGTAACCCTTTTCGGCGACCGCTACTCCATGTTTCTTCGAATTGAATCGATATGAAACACAGTGTACGTGACGGAAGTCTAGCTTTGAGGGTTTCAAAAGACAGTTTCTCTACAATAGCCAATAAAATGTTTCAATGGAGACCTTTGAGAGAAATTGAAAACTTCTCCCTGAGGAATCATTCACATATTTATTACCACATTACCAAACTAAGGTTTAGTGATCTTATTATAGAGAAGGTTTGTCCCTTCGCCTCATGATAAAAAAAACAACAAAAAAGAATCATATTTTCTCCATGCATTTAGTGTTGTTCCCTGTCCTTTAAAATGGATCAAATTCCATGTCTAACACTACTATAATAATATTAAAATTCCTATTTTTTCAGATAAGGTTCTTTCGCTAAATCCTAGAAATAGCAACAACAAAATATTCAAATACAAAAATTTATGAAAAAACATAATGATCGATCGAATTACTGTTTCTAATTAGTGAGAGGCAATGCATGCATGAGAAGGAATATTGTTTGATTCTCGGAATCGAATTAAGTTCAAGCTTGTTGACATCGTTGGAAACAAAGAATATAGAAAAGATGGAATCTATATCAGAGATAATTGTGCCCAGAATTTCCAAATTATGCTGTGGAAGATTAACTAGCCGCCAGGATTGAATATATAATAGCCTAATAGGCCACTGTTCACTTTAGAGAAGTCTTAAAGAGTCAAATTAAAAAATTGTTAGTTACTTTCACTTTACATTTATTCTGGATAATGTTTCTGGTGCATATAATTTTTCATATGGCATTTCATCATTCAAAATTAAAAGATGCAAACTATTGTTGGTTACATTTTCAATTTTTTACTTTTTACTTGTGTTATCGGAACTTTTAAAATTCTTTTACTTAGATTATAAATTTGAATAATATATATTAGATAAAAACTACTTTATTGTATGAAACTAAGCAACATAAAAAAAATTCAAGTATAATTTTAGTTATTATTAATTATATTCTTGCTTTATAACTTTTTTACAGCATTGCTTTATAACTTTATTCAATTCTATTTTAAATAAAATATTATTTTATTGATCTCAAAATATAAGAAAATTTTAACTAACTTTTTTTATTTAATATTATTATTTTTAGAATATCCTTTATTTGATTGAAATGTTAGTTTCAATGATTATTTTTTATTCTTAATAAAATTAAGTTTCAATGAATGTTAATTAAGTTGAAAAAAATAATTTTAATTGAGATTGATGTAATTAAATATGATTAACTAAAATTTTAAATTAA
>PYAF01001986.1:2073336-2098259 GCA_007407185.1 Glycine tomentella
AAATAATTTATTTTCTTATATTTAAAACCAGAGGAAATATACTTTGGTAAAGCTTAAATTCAAAATATCTTTAAAGCTATACTTTTTGCAAATCAAAATTGACAATTCATCTTTTTTTAGGAGACATTTCATCTTAATAATAACTATTACTTTTTTAGTCACTAATTAAACTCGGCTGTAATAAATTAGCAAGATTAATCATACTAATTTAAATTTTTAAAAAGTTAGAATTTATTTATTTTAAAGTTTTTTTCGTAATTTTTTAAGTTAGAAAGAGTTGTTTTTTTGTATAATTATTTTTATACAATTAAATATATATATATATATATATATATATATATATATACTTGAAATTTGAGACTCAAGTTAATCTAATAACGCATTTTATATTGTAAATTTATACCATTTTTTTAGTATAGACACACACACACACACGAAAGATTTGATTTTGTGAGAATAACAAATACACTTAAATACCCATGGAACTGTATAAAAAACACATGGAAAAAATGAATTCCACCTAAAAAGTAAGACTGGCTGACTAGTTGCTTGTTTGAGTGTTTCCTATCCAATGCTAATGAATTCCATTACGTAGTAAAATACCTACTCAGGTAAAGATGATCTCACCAGTATCTTTGACCTCATATAGTTAATACAAGTTGTGCTGAGTTGAAAGTAGAAATTGGAACCAGATCAGGCAAGATACTCTTATACATGCACGCCGAATAAAGAAAGGAAACATGTCAAACAAGAGTGATTCACTAAGCTTTGACTGCAACTTGTTACTCATCCATTACCAAAAAAAAGTAAGTTCGGCATCTAATTATAACTTTCCAAAGGCTAGCTTATATCCTGTCTATAAAATTGTATTGCATTAATATCAAGTCAAAATATTACATTACATGTTTCTGATGAGAGGTCCAAAGAGTTGTTATAAGGGTACCTTCTTAATTTGAAGTTGGTGGCTGGTGCCGTTGGTATCGGTCTTATATAATCCTAATCTTTCAAATTCGATCAGAAGGAAAATTTATAAATATTGACCTTAACCCTAACCAGCAATGTCACTCAGCAAACAATGAAGCTGATGAGAGTTGAGGATGCTGTCTTTTTGTCTTCTTCCTAGAATAAAAGCAACAGACTTCAAAATTGGTAGCAAACAGATCACCAGTAATTATATATAGAGCTGGAAACTGAACTCTGGAGTTTATATTTAGCTGCAAGAATGAAGTTGAGCAGGAACTCCAATATAACTGCAAGAGAACAATATTATAAAAATTGATTCAAATTAAATAGTCATGTATACAATCACAATTATATTTGGCTAAAAAATATTGTAAAAATTTCAGATGATAAAAACATGAGCACTTGCCTTTAATGAACCTCCAGCCTCCACTACTACTTGTTTCAGCATATATTAAACCGACAGAAACATGCAGCAGTGGAAGCCTTTGAGGTCACTAAAAAGCATGCTCTATGTACAACTCCATGCATAGACCTATAAGAAACTTGTTTATTTCTCGGTCAATTACACCTTATACCTTAATCTGAAAGGCTGCATGTGTAGTAGTCCATATTTATAGTGTGATAAGGAACATGATGAAAATGAATCACAATTTGCCAAAGAAAATTCTTTTACTCTCTTTGCTGAGGTTTGATTCGCCAAATTTAAGATATGATTTCTTTTTTATAGCGAATAATGAACTTCAATGTCTCAAGAAACGTTCATTGTTTAAAATGACAGCTCAACTAAATTCCACAAAGATAGAGAGATATAGTGCTCGTTTACTTCTAATTGAATGTTGCCACAAAAGGGAAAATGGCATCTTCTGCATGAAATCTTATCTCCAGTGTACACAACTCGTGGAGAATAGATTAAAAAAATAACTTTAACGAGAAAAGGAATATTACAAATAGAAGCCGTTCATCCAATGCCCACATAAGTCAAAACAGTTTGAAGATAATTACAAAATGCCACCAATTATATAACTTTTGCAGATCCGATTCATGAAATGATTTGATAATGGACCATTTAGCAGATCACAGTGACAAGCCATCAGTCAACAATAAAGAGAATCAAATAAGCAAGTATCGGTAGTCAGTACCAGCAATATTAGGGTTTTTCAAACCAAATTTAGTTAAATTATATATATATATATATATATATATATATATAAGTAAACGTGATTCATATTATAAGATAGTTCTCCAGGAAAATCATATACAAACTCTATATGCAGGGTTTTGATTTTGAAGCTCTGAAGACAAAGTTTACCTAAATTACCCTATGTGAGATAATATATAATTGTCCGACCAACATGGGCCATGTAAGCATGTGATAGTTTTGGGTTCCTTTATTAATTTTGGTATGCATCAACACCATATCTTTTTGCATCTCTCTATATTGTAGTGGTTTGACTTTTTGGTACACCATCTGGCTTCTACTGAATTAGGTGTAAAAAGAATATAAGTCTGACCAACGCATGAAAATTAAATATAGATCGCATAAATTAAAGAGTGATAGATTTATGAGGAACTTGTATTTTTGGTATCTACTTTAATTAGGTTTTATATCCTTAATTTGGTGATATCTTGAGGTGGTCGTTTGAGATTAATTAATCATCATCCAAAATTTTATCACACTTAAACCACAATTAATTTAAATCAAATTAGATCTTTTTTTTCAAAAAAAAAAAAGTCTTTGAACTATTAGTTTTTATTTATAGAAAATGAAAATAAAATCTTATTTAGATAGAGTAAAAATCGAAATCCGACTACTTGAAGTCTTAAATAAACCAACAAATGTCGGTTCTTTTCTTATGCTTTGATTTGCTACGAGCATCTTGCCCCGTTTCAACTTCTGAGGAAACCAAAGGTCAGATGCTGTAGGATGCTCTTAATTCACACCATTCTTTGAGTTTGAGGCAACATATTTAATTAAAAACAAAGAATTAATTTAGTTTCTTCAAGTTCAAGTGTAAATCTTGATATATAGTTATATTAATTTAATAATTTTTGTACAAACGTAAAAAATTCGTTCTAATTATTTAATAATCTCTTATAAGTTTTCAATTTCAATTTCAAAATGTTTTAATACAAATTAATAAGTTTTTAAACATTGAAAAATATGTTTTACAGTGCAATTAGGTATACAAGTTTGTAGATAGTTCAAAAATATAGAGATTGATGTGGACCACACGTGATTTTAGACCATATAATATATATTTTTCTTGTGAAGACTATAGACACATGGTATTCCCAAAAGTCATATAATAATATTAGTCAGAACAATAACTGGTAAAATGAACTCTGGAGTTTAATTATGTATTTTGTTGCAAGTGTAATATCGTAATTGAGATTTGAACTCCAATAACTGCAATGCAATAACACATAACGTATTCAAACACTCACAAGCATGATAAAAATACATGAGGACTTCCTTTGGTGAACCCCCAACAGCTTTCCCGCCTTCATGTTTATCGATAATGAATCGATAAAAAATGAAGTATTGGAAGTTTTTGAGGGTCACTAAAAGCATCCTTTATTCAAACTTGTGATATTCTTAGTCATGAACTTCATGATTAAGATAGATAGATGTTGCGCCAAAATTTGATGCGTAATTCACGGCAAGTATACCGATCATTCAAGTAATAAAATGATAACTAGAGTATCATCTCCATGAGGATTGAGACACTAATTTATTCGTAATTATTATCTTTAAATTTGAAGGAATAAAAATAAGTAATTTGTGTTTTGTGTTGTGATTTGAATTTAGAAATTATAATAAAACTGAATTAAAATTAATAATTGCAAACACGATATAAATTAAGGATTATGCAGTAATGAAGAAGAATTGTGGTTAAAGCACAATAATCTCTACTCCCTACTTATGTAATTGAATGGATAATTAATTTCACTTAATATAATTGCTCAAAGATATGTCTTATATAATTAGTTAAACCCTGATTCCTCGGTCATTTTAACTCTTTAATCCTAATCAAGAATTCTAATCCCTTAGCAATCCCTTTTCAGATTAAGCTTTAAGCTGACATATTATGCTTTGCAATCCTTCATCCCTATCCCTAGGTAATATTGAACTGTTACTTTACTGCTTTCAGAAACTAAAATCCCAATATCCCTATTGTGAATTCTAGCCCTTAGAACCCCTAATAGATTGATCAAGTCTATTAATGACAATCAGAATTAAAGAACCAGATAAAGTGAAACAATTATAATAAACTTCATTAATATCAATTCAATCCACACAAGAGTTCACATTGACTTTTGGCCTCACCACAATCAAAGAGAAATTAGCCAGACATGGTTATGTCTAGCTCAATAGAATGATGATAAAGTAGATGAGAAATAATACAAAGAATAAGAGTAATCAAACCCCTCAATCTTGGTTTTCTTCTTGATCCTCCTTTCTTTTTGATTTCCTTCAATGCCTCCTTTATATGTTTTTGCCTCTGTGTGTATCTAAAAACGTCCTATTACTTTCCTATTTATAGCCAGGTTATAAAACCCTAAAAGCCCATGAGTTTTATCTCAGTTAAAAGCAATTTCCCGTGACGTTCGCACGATTCGCGTGGCCTTTGATACGACTAGCACGACACTCCAGTGTTACTTGCGCAGTTAGCGTCGTTCCTGCGCGACTGACGTGAGCTTCCAAAATTGCTTGACTCTTTATTTTGCTTCTTTTCTTCTATTTTTTGCTCCTAGACATTAAAATAACAATAATTAATAATAAAATTAATGATAAAACAATTTATATCCATTTTAAGCCTTTATTTAATATTTTATGTTTAATTTCTTAATTATTTTATTCTAAAACTATATGCTAGCAGCATATCAATACACAATACACAGTAATTATGAAAATAAAGCACTATTTACTGAAGAATAGTTAATTGTGTTTCCTAGCTAAATTCTCTTACTTTCTCTGTTGTGGTTCTGATTCGCCATATTTAGATGTGTTTACTTTTCTATATCACGAATCATGTATGGCCCCAGAACCTACTTTGTTCAGAATTACAGTTCAGCCCAATTCCACAATGCAAACATGGCGCTTGTTTGTTTCTAACAGAATGTTACCAAAGTGGCAACATGACATCTATTGCATGAATTATTATTCTTATCTGGAGTTGACAATCAATAGCTGAGAAAAATGTGCATTTGAGTTAGTCTCTTCCATAAATTTCTTTAAAAGTATTTTTAAAATGAAAAAAATAAAAATAAAAAAAATAAGATGAACTTTTTCATAATTAAAAATAAAATTTCTATTAACTAATTTATAGAAATTTATCAATATAATTTTTCTAAAAAATGATATAACATTTATAAATTAATTAATAGAGAATTTATTTTTATTTATAAAAAAGTTCATTTTATTTTTTTAATTACTTTCTTCTTTTAGAAATACTTCTAAAAAAGTTTACATCCAAATAAACTTTTAATATATATTAATTTGCAACTTGATGATTCCATTTGGTTATGCAGAAAGCTAGTTTTCCACGAATTTATAAAGAATAGATTAAAAAGTGACTTTATATATATATAAAGGAATATTATACGCAGAAGGGCTTCAAAAAGAAATTTAAGAAAAGTCAAAACTAATTAAAAATATTTACATTATGCCACTAAAACAGTAGTTCCATTTCGTGCAAGGATTAATCATTATTGTACGGATTCTGTATCCCTTCCCCTCCCCGGTTAGTTGGACTGATTTCAATTTGCACAAGAAATTCCAATCCCATGACCATGATTCCACTTTAATGAAGTCCTAAAACATCTATCTTTCATTCATCTCTTTTATGGATATATAACATATATAAAATCGTTTATACATCTTTAATTTACTTAAGAACTTAAATTTCTGAGATTGTTAATTGGTCACATATATCTATTAACCGACTTCGGTCTCACAATAGTTTAGAAATATTGTTGCTTTTGAAGGCTCGTGTTTTTTTTATCAAGAGAAATCATACATTGAGATTTTTGTTCTTTCGTCACATAAATTTTTTTATATGTTAATTTATAATAATATTACTTCTATGCCTAAATATTTAGCCCTTACATCTACTGTTTATGGGGGGAATATCAAAATCAATTTCAATTCTTTATCTTTCTTATCCAAAAATTATAGCTACAAAGAGAAGAGAGTAAAATCTATAGTAGTAAAACTAGTATATGTTGATCTATGCACGCATTATCATTGATATTTATATTATACATGTATAAAAATAGTTTGTATATATAATATATATTCCAATTATAATTTGATAATTAAATTATTTAAATTTATTGTAATAAAATTTTATAAATGTATAAATGTTTTAGAGTGATAAAATAAGTTATATACTATTTTTTTTACCAATACTTTTTTTTAATCAATGAATACTGATATAATGTAATTATTCTTAAATCATGACATATTGAATCAATCGTAAAATGAAGTAGTGGAAGCCTTTGAGGGTCACCAAAACACTTCTCTATCCAAACTAGCTTGTTATATTCTCAGCTAGCCATGCACTTCCTATAATTTATAATATGGATGGCTATAGGATATATAGAGAGAGAGTAGAGTGATCATGAAAATAAACCACTATTTACTGAAGAATGATAGTCAATTGAGTTCCCTAGTTAAATTATCTTACTTTCTCTGTTTATGGTTCTGATTCGTCAAATTTAGATATGAACACTTTTTTTTATCACGAATCACGGATAATAAATTTATATGGCCCAATATTCTTCTTTCTTCAGAACTACAGTTCTGCCCAGTTCCACTAATGCAGAGAAGGTGCTTGCTTACTTCTAATTACAGAATGACAGTATGCAGAAAGCTAGTTTTCCACAAATTTATATAAAAGAGTCACTTTATATAGAAAAGGATTATTATAAACAAAAGAAATTGATACCACAAAGAAAAGTCAAAACCAATTAAAAGTAATATCAATATACCACTAAAACAGTACTTCCATTTCCAGTTCGCGCAAAAAAAAATTGAAAATGTGACGTATTCCATTTGAACAAACAATGGTAAGGCTTGTTACTTATGCTGGCTAGAGGGAATGTATCTATTTTTCTTGGTAAACCATTGCCTAAGACTCCAACTCAATCTTCTTTGTAGCTTCCAGCATCATTTAGGGTATTATTTCCTGGGTTTCTACTTTTGTTTTCTGCACTTCTTTTTGTATTTTGAAAAGTTCATTATAAAATATAAATTTGTATTTTAGAATGGATTTTCTGAAATGCAATGAGAAGTGCAACAAACAATGAAGGGAGTACAGGAAATAAATGTACGTACATCTTTCATTGAACCAAACACCCATACGCCTTTTTCCTTTTTCTTTTTCGATCTGCCAAAGCCCAATACTAAACCATCTTAGATCTAATAGCCCACAACTCATTGGAGTTCTCTGCATTCAAAGTCCATATATATCTATCCACTGATTTTTTTCTTTTTTTTACTTATGGTCGCATTGATGTCTATGATTTTATGCATATTAATTAATAAAGGATTTGGTGGAATAGACAGTGATTTGAGATAAAAGTTTTGAATTAAATTAAAGTGTAAAAGTATGAGTTTTATTTCATTTTATTGTTCATTTTATTCATTTTCAGTCTCTTTTCGCTGCAAACAAATGAGGACTAAATCTCTCACCATTAGGTCAACTCCTAGGTCCAAAAATTCAAATATCTAAGAGAGTTTTTTGTCTTACCAAAATATTTAAGATTACGTTCAGCAAAACTAACTTAAAAACTAGCTTGAAACTGAAAAGCTAACTAGTAATTTAAAGGTGAAAAATTAACTTATTAAATTAGAAGTTTTCAATAAAATTAATTGTTGAAGTAGTTAAAAAGTATAAAATAACATATAAATAACAAGATCATGATTTATTTTAAAAAATAAATATATCAAGAATAAAAGTGAAGAAAATATAAAAAATTAGAAATTAAAAGTTAATGTTTTAAAAAATATTTCTTCAAATAACATTTCAAAAAATACTAAAAGTTACTCAGAATATACTAAAAAATCATTATTTACCGAACAACTAAATGAGTTTTATAACTAATAAAAAAATTAAAAAATAATTCAAATATTTTACCATAAATAACATAATAAGAGATTTAATGATTTAAGTAGGTGAGCAAATTATTTTATGACTTGAAAGTCTAGTAGTGACTAGTGAGTCTCAAAGGGGTATAGCATGGGTTATTTAAAACGACTCCTTAAAACTAGAACTTAATTTGTAACTTGATGATGAAACAAAAGGGTGTACCTTATTGACGAACAAGATGTCACATTCACTATAGAAATGTATTACATCATCCGATCCCTAAGTTGCAGAAAATCCTCTTCATGCTGGGTGATTAGATAAAAGGATTAGTTTTCCATATCCCTATATGTAAATTTTAATGTATGTATACCCTCTTGCGCGTGGCCCCGTCACTACACCTCACATCGATATTATCCAATGGCTTATATATCTCAGCAGAATAATATCCCATGAATTCCTCTCCTAGCTATCCACTTAACAAGGGAATTTAATTTCAGTAGTTCTGGAAGCCTTTGATATACGATATACTTCTGGGAGTGGGACGGTTTAAATTTCTTGAAAACCGGGTTATTAAACTTAACGAGGTACGGTTGAAGATGGGTCTAATCAAATTGAGTCAAGTTTAATTTGGCTTCAAACTCCACTTAAGTTTGATACAAACTTTTTTTTCATCTCAAACTTTGTTGGTTTTAAGTAGACTGGATTCATATAGTGTGTTCAATTTTATTTAAAATTGTGATAATTATTTTACAAAAAATTGCTAATACAATGAGTCAATGAGGATTGAGGAGCAACTTAAAAAATCTGGAAAAAAAAATGAATAGAAGCAGTAATAGCTTGTTTAGCTAAAGCATCGGCGACTATCGGTCCATTACAACAAAATCTCTCTCTCTTTTCTTCAAGTGAAACCTGTACAAATATGCTTTAAAATTATATTCCATTTTGATTACCATTATTTACCGCTGGCTATCAGTTATTAATCATAAATATTTAGTTATATTATTTTATTATTGTTGTTGTTTTGATATGATATGATATATTTTACATCCTTTTATAATAATTAACTATATTTAGAAATTATAACATATTAAATTCGACTCAATACAGACTTAGAATACCGATACTAATTATATATACAACTGAATATAAGTGTCTATTGTGAAGGCAATCAAAAAGTTGTTACAATATCATAATTTTTTGTACATGTTTCTTTATTACTGATATGTATAAGAAACCTTTCAAATTTATACCTACAATTAACAATTGATAGACTTTCAGAAACAAAATTGAATATGAAAAAAAAAAAAAACATAATTAAGCCCCATATTTAAACACGCACTTTCTTCTTTTGGTCACATGAGCTCTGCACAAAGTTTCTTTGCCCTGCACCCACGTCACCTTCTGTCTCCATTGTAACAAATGAATTATGAATTATTACGAGTAGCTCTTGAATCCTTTTCTCCACTCCATATTGTTCTCTTTGGGCAATTAACTATAACTAGTGTGTTTATTTTCATACATAAATTGCTGTAAATTAATTTAATAGCCATTTATGAAGAATTGTTTTGTGTATGGAAGATGGGCTGGTTTTGTCGGCGAGAAAAAAGACTGACTGGTCCTCGAGTGCGATCGGTTGGTGGGACCCACTTGATGGGATAGTTAGTTATCTTACGTTACAAACACACCGCACCGTCCCATGCAACGCCGTCGTTTCCCCGTTACTTGGGGGCGCTTTTGTCATTTTCTATTTATGTTGCTCATTCACGTGCCCTCATCATCAACTATGCGTCTCTCTTGTGTGTGTTTGTTTCTTCTTCGTCTTAATAGTAATACTATTTGCTTGCTTCCTCGTCAATAAAGCTTGCATCTTTCTTTCAGCTACGAAACCTTTTTCAGACAGACACCAGGACAAAATTCATTTGTGCTGTCGTAAAATATTTAAAAGGTAAATTGCATTAACACTTTTATATTTTTTTTATTTTCTTTTTAATAGTCTTTCTTTTCTTGCCTCTTACATAAACCTTTTTAATTAATTGTTCGAAATATATTATATTTACGTTTTCGATATACTATATTGGCATTTACGATATAGCGTTAGAAACATAAGAATATTTATTAAAATCCATCAAATGACAAGAAATTTAATTTTACTCTTAAGGCGGACGGCTCTTAAGTTTTCACAACAACAACTTTGTTACTTTTGAATAAATCCATGTTAGACAATTTGAATTAATCAATATTTATTTTAACTTTTTTTTAAACAGAGAACTTATAATTAAAAGAAAAAATAACAAAGCTATTAATTAGCTATAGAATATATGCAATCGACCAGAATGTAGAGTAAAATAACATTATATTTATGGAGCAGATCATATTTGCAACCAAATAATATATAAAAGCCAGATTCTATCATTATCAAAATGCATGCCTAAATTCTCTCTATTTATTAATCTAAGTTAAAATAATCGTAACTTAATTATTAGCACCTTAATTTAAGAGATTTTATTTCTTTACGAATTAGATAGAAGGTTGGTCTAAAACCATTATTAAAAGCGGCACATGATTCTTAATTCAGTTTAAAAATTTATATATTAAAAATATTCTATTAAAAAGACTAGAATATATATATATATATATATATATATATATATATTATTTCATCATATGGGATTAGTTTTCCACACAAGGAAATAGAAATTAAAAAAAATGTTAGTTGAAGAAGTAATCAATTTTCTTATTGACCATACTAAAGGTAAGTAAACATGAATCACCTAGGCCTATTGAAAAGGACCAAGTCAACCACGAAAAAGAGAGAGGGAGGGGAAAACTAGTAAAATGAACAAAGTTTAATTGCTGTGCTATAATTTTTCTAGCATTTTTAATTAAAATTGGATTTAATTTTAATGGCTTGTATCAATCTTTAATATCATTTTTAATGAATGAGCGAGTATTTTTTTTTTCACCATTAGGACGTTTAATAGGGAATTTTTTTTTAGTTTATCTATTAAAAAAAAAGGAGGAAAAGCTTTTAGTTTTATGAAGATTTTAAATTGAAAATCTTTGTTCTCCAGTTTAGCATGTACTTTAACAAATAACATTTCCATTAAAAAATATTTTTTAGGAATTTTTAAGCCAGGTTGCCATGAAATTGTTAATAAGGGAGGAGTAAATTTAATTTTTTCTAACTTAAAATATTTCCTTTAGTGCGATAAAAGTATCACACTATTTTTATTTATTTAATTATTTAATATGATAAATAATTAAAATAATTGATAATAATTTATTTCCTAAGGATTCATGATTTAAGAAATTGATCATGATTTCTTTTCTTCTAAAAAAAAGTCTTATAACATAAAACATGCATCCATTAATTTTGTTGGTAACTAATTTTTATTAAGATAACTATTTAATTCTATTCATAAAATTCAAATTCAAGAGTTATTTATAATATTATATTAGAATATGAATTATAAATAACAGTCCTAAAAATTTGATTTATAAAGTTAGTATTATTCTTCATTTATATATAATATTTTTTTTCATATTATTAATTGATGTGTGATCTCCAACACACTTTTAACCTGAAGGCTATCTTTTTGTCATCTCAAATATAGAATTTAGAAGATTGGACACATACTGATTGTTTAATAGTAGCTCAACAAAAATAACACAATAAGTTCAACAATAATCATTAAAATAAATTTTTATGTCATCTTAAAATTTAAATTTATATCTAACTCAACTCTTAAAAAAAGCATCTTATAAAATAAAAGTTACACCTACTTACATACTCATTATTTTAGTCATATCATCCAACCATTAGAAGTTTTATTTTCATATACTTATATGTGAAAAGTATTTGGCGGTAGAAGTTAATTTCTAAATAGATATTAATATATTGAGGGATTAATCCTTAACACTCTATTTATCATTCATTCAAATATTAACAGTCAACAAATTTTGATATTTTCAAAATATATTTAACAGCATAATTTTTTATTAGGCTTTTTTTTGTTGACAGAATATTATTTTATCAGGCTAAAGCAGTTTCTATTTGACCAAAAAGTGAAAGTGAATTACAGTTGCACAAGCGTGGTACAATTGGGAAGAAAGTTCATAAATTTTGTTTGGAGACTGACGTTGCTGGTGTATGAAATTTCGTGCTCAAGGACGCATCTGAGGAAGAAAGTAAACAAACGCAAGAAGCTGAAGAAGGAAAAGGGAAGATAAGATCACACATCACAATTCACAACACAACACTTGACAAAGAAGAAAGAAAGGGAAGTTTGCATCAGAAAAAGACACGCCCCACCCCTTCCCTTTCCTCCGCTTGCGCCATCTTTCTCTCTCTGTGACGCTTCAAATACTCGCCAATGCCTCAATCTCAATTCCCATTCTCTTCTCCTCTCTGAGACTCTCACTATCGTCACCGTCGTCACAGCCATGGAGGATGCCAATCTTCAGAGGCTCCATTGCTCCGTCAAGAACTACGATTGGGGTCTGCCAGGTCACGTCTCCGAGGTTGCCAGACTCCACGCGCTCAATTCCGCGTCTCAATTCCACGCGGAGGACCCTTACGCCGAGCTTTGGATGGGTACCCACGATTCAGGCCCTTCCTTCTTGGCCTCCTCCAATAGGAATGGGAATGGGAATGGGAATGGGGTCTCCCTTAAGGCTTGGATTTTGGAGAACCCTGATGTGCTCGGCGACAAGGTTCTTCACAAATGGGGTTCTGATCTCCCTTTCTTGTTCAAGGTGTGTGCTTTGGATCCCCTTTTGTTTTTGTGTAAATGGGTGTCTTGGTTTTGGCACAAGATTGATTTTTTTTTTTT
The DNA here is from genome assembly GCA_007407185.1 of Glycine tomentella. Classification (NCBI taxonomy): domain Eukaryota; kingdom Viridiplantae; phylum Streptophyta; class Magnoliopsida; order Fabales; family Fabaceae; genus Glycine; species Glycine tomentella. The sequence continues at coordinate 2,086,226 of PYAF01001986.1, forward strand.
TTTTTTTTTGCATGCATTAGGTGCTATCTGTGGGGAAGGCCTTGTCTATTCAGGCTCACCCGGATAAGGAGTTGGCAAGGACTCTGCATAATTTGCACCCTGATTTGTATAAAGATGCCAATCACAAACCTGAGATGGCTCTTGCCATCACTAGTTTTGAGGCTCTCTGTGGATTCATCACTATCAGGGTACTACTCCATCTCTGGATTATTATTTTAAGTTGAATAATTCCAAATCCTCCCCTTCAACATTCTCCTACTAATTTGTATGCTAAATATTCAATGTGTTTTAGATTTTCAAAATATTATTTACTTTTTCATTTAATACTCTCTTTACAAGATAGTAGGAAAATTTATTGGAAGATATAACATTATTTTTTTAGTAAGTTTTAATCTTGTACAAGAAAACTGTAAGTTTTAATCCCAATAAATGAATATAAGTTAATTTTGGCTCCTGTTGAGAAAACTTCGGACAACTTTTTGACAGTATAAAACTGCTACAAAATCTTACACCGCCAAAAAAAACTGTGTAAAGACTAAAACTTGCAATTTTTTATCCAGGGACTAAAATTTAAAATGAGAACACTTAGGAATTAAATGAATAATTTAACTTTATTATTATATTTATATTTTTAGTTAGTGCTTAAGAGTTTTATGAGAATAACTGGTATGGTTTTACATTGTCTGTGTCGAGAACAATTAATTTTTTATGTCTGTGATGTCTTTTCCAATTTTAAATGGATATTTTGAGTTTGAGCCTTATTTTATGCAAGAAAATTGGATAGGCTTTATGTGAATTTTCGGTCTTAAATTTGTTGTTCATGGTAATTACATTAGAATTATTTTATGCGTTCGTTCGTTGATAGTTTGATGTGTTAAAAGTCACTTTTTTAAAGTTAAAAATATTTAGCACTCATGGACTTTGAGTGATTGGATAAGAACTGCCCACCTGTTATGTACAATCCCGGTGATGTGACTTAGTGATCCTTTTTTCTGCTCACTTTACTATCGTTATTATGTCAATCACGTTTCCCCGTTTCACAGGCTCCTTTCTGATGCAATGCCATCTGTGATAGCCGACCAAACAATTAATTGAAGCAACATGTGAAAAAAAATCAATTGATAACCATTTGAATGAATAAAATATGGAAGTGTTAGTTATAGAGCAGATAGTGGAAGTTTGGTTTGTTTTTATTATGAATCTGCTAGTGTGGAACTGCCAAACTACACCTATATTAGTTTTACATGAGTAATTGATGACTCATTGATGTAACAACAGTAAGCAGCTTGGATTGAGGGAACCCATGTATTAATTCTTTAGCTTATATAATGGTGCTGCCATGGTTTATTTCTGTAATTCTCTAAGATGAGAATTTAAATCTGTATTTTATCAATTGCATTAACTCAAGCATTAGAAAGTCTATTTATGGTAGATGCAACGACATTTTTTACTGGTTTGTTTAAATGCACTGTTAGCAAATGAGCAATCTGCCCTGTTTCTGTTTAGGAGCTCAAGGGTGTACTTCATGCTGTTCCTGAAATTGTGGAACTGGTTGGTGCTACAAATACAAACCTGGTCTTACAAACTAATGATCAGGATGGTGAGGAGAAGGTGAAACCTGTTCTGCAGGCAGTATTCACCGACCTCATGTCAGCTAGTAAAGACAGAGTAACGGATGCAGTAAACAGATTAAAAAGCCGTCTACTCAAGGAGAGCGAGGTTGGTTGATTGCTTACACTAATATATAATCTGTGTGAATGTGAGAAATGCGCGACATATTTTTGTAAAAGATTAGAAATATGTGGTAGTTTTAGTTTGTTCTTAGGGTCACATAATCTCTATGGTCAAGAGTAATGAATACAACTACTTATACTGTAATCGTTATCTTCTTTACTTCCATTCCTCCATATTGTGTACCGGATAGAGGATACTGGCAGTTTTACTATTCAGATGATTTCACCTTTTTGATGCATTATTAATCTCTTTATGCTATTCTAAGTTTGTTTATTACTTTTTTTTTTGTTGAATTATGCCAGCATTATTAATTAATACCGTATTATTCTCATTTTGCATCAGGTGAGGCAGTTGACAGATAAAGAGCAGCTGGTGCTGCAGTTGGAAAAACAATATCCAGCTGATGTTGGTGTCATAGCAGCCTTCTTTCTTAACCATGTAAAACTCAATCCTGGTGAAGCTTTGTTCCTAGGGGCAAATGAACCGCATGCATATTTATCTGGGGAGTGTGTTGAATGCATGGCAACTTCTGACAATGTTGTGCGAGCTGGCCTAACTCCCAAACACAGAGATGTCCAGACCCTTTGTTCTATGCTCACATACAAACAGGTAAAATGGTACATCAAGGCTGTTGCTGCATCTTTTCAATCAGACAGCTTACTTTAAGGAATTTACTTTTTCCTTTGGTCATTATTTTATACGAATGCCAATAATGACATGTTAAACCTTTTACTTCAGCCTTACACCCGATCACTAAGCTTAGGCACCAGTCGATTGTCTTTCTTTTTTGAATTTCATTTTGGCCATGGATTGATCTATATTGGTGACTTCTCTTCTGTTACTTGCATACTTGGACTTCTTAATGCCACATGGATTGCTTGGTTGGCTATTTGTTTGAGCAATATTTACTCAACTATTGGCATGTGCCTGCATACTAGTAGGCATGCATATATAGGTGAAGACTGAACACACATTTGAGGGAAGACTACCCTTGCTTGAAATAGTCACTCAATTTATGCCATGAATACGAGATTGGGTGTTTGACGACATTTTTTTCTTTTCTCTATTTTCTTACAGGGTTCTCCTGAGATCTTGCATGGAGTTTCTGTTAATCCATATGTAAATAAATATACTCCACCTTTTGAGGAATTTGAGATTGATCGTTGCATTCTTCCTCAAGGGGAAACAGTGGTGTTCCCAGCAATTCCAGGTCCTTCCATCTTTTTGGTCACAGTTGGTGAAGGAACAATGAACACAGGATCACCCAAAGGACATGTGGTCACCGAAGGTGATGTTCTTTTTGCAGCTGCTAACACTGAGATTAGTGTTACTAGTGCATCCGAGTTGCATCTGTACAGAACAGGGGTAAATAGCAAGTTTTTTCAAGCTTCCTAAGTTTCAACTGGGGATCACCCAATTTTTTATTTTTTTCATATGCTTTTGAGAGTCGAATAATGCAACTATGTGTTGCGTGTAATAGAAGCAGTTTAGTGTACATGCAAGAGTAAAAAAACAAAAATCACGTAGTATATTGAGTCTTAGAGAAAAGTTCATTATAGCGAGGTTGGTTGTCAATTGTCATTCGTTTGTTGTTCATAATAATGTTCGTTAAAAGCCTTTTCGGATGATATTCCTATTTATCTATTTATTATATCAATAAATGAAGGGCCTACAAATATTTTTTATATAAGCATATGCTTACATTGAATTTTGTTGAACTGGTGTAGTTAAACTAAAAAATTAATAAACATGAGACATGAAGCCTGATGATATAAGACCGATCAAAAGAATGGGGTCCTGTGCAATGATATTGTGAGACTTGTCCATTTGTTTTCTTAATCACTTGAGAGAATCCTTTCTCGACTGATCGATATTTAAATCATTGCCTACAACATGGAGCATGCTTGCTTTAATCAATTCCTTATATGGTTACATATGTTAATTTATGGCTGAAATTAATTGGCCACATATCTTAAGGATGTTTGGTGATTCACGATAAACTCTATTATAATCTTTTAAAATAATGGAAATAATAATTATATGCAGCATCATACAAAAGAAGCTGAAACTTTCTAATGTTGACTTGAACCAGTTTTGCAACTTGCAAACTAAAGTAAGAAGTCAAACAGCTAGAAATCCCAAAAGTAGAACTTGAGATTCAAGTGAAAAGTTTAGAAATAATTAACAAGCTCATTGTCAGACTAATTATTAACTAGCTAATGCAAAAGTCTGCAGAAAGAAATTGACTTTCTGCATACTGCATTTGGGTTTAGAAATAGAACAAAGATTGAAGTCTGTTCTGTGGTGAAGTGGCACATTCAACAGCAAGGTTTACCAAACCTCAAATTCAGCTCAAACACCTACTGGCAATTTGTTTCCAAGTGGTTCACCGACATCATCGAGTATTAAGAAAAACATTTACCAGACCTGACCTGACCCATTCATCATCAAGCTCTTTAAATATGGCATTATAAAATCAAATAAAGAAATGTGCCAAACAGTTAGAGCACATGCCTTAAATCTTTAAAGCTGAAGACCAAACATTCAAAAAACGCATCTAGTTTTCAATTAGCATCTCATATGAAACCTCCAGAAAAAAATGCGCATAATATTTGTATATTAAATCAGGGACAACTCCCCGATATCTTTTGACACTGATGAAACCCTAGAAGCGTATGGCCCTTGGATAATCATATTAGTGCCTTTTATTTTCTTAACATTCTTTTCTTTTTTCTTCATGTGATGTTAAGGAATGATGGAACTCCTAGAAGAGTAAGGATCATCATTAGTGCTTTGAATGTGCGGAGTATGTTTTCTTAGAATGGAAGATCTTTGCATATACGGACTTTTTTTTTCAATGAAAGGAATTCAATTAAGACAGAGGAGAAATCACAATAAGGAAGCTTCCTCAAATGCAAGAGCAACAAAACAAGTAAAAAAAAAAAGGGTTAATGGTGTTTTTTTGTGTCTGAAAAATTAGTCATTTTTGTTTAGTCTCCAACTTTTAAAATCATAAGCTTTCATTTGTGTATTTTTTAAATATCCAAACTTTAATCTCTAAAGCTAACATTATACACAATAAAAACTTATGATTTTAGGGATTAAAGTTTGTGTATTTTTAAAACTTCTTGTATTAAAAGTAAGGGACTAAAACAAAAATGGCTCATTCATCTGAAACTAAAAACATCAATAATTCAAAAAGAAGTTCCATATAATTGATTCACAGAGTAGGGAGAGTGGGAAACTCATTTTTAGCCTACACAAACTGATTTTCGTTTCAACACATTCTCACCTAATTATCAGTCAAAGCAAGAGATGTTTTATCTATATTTCTTCTTGTTTCTATAAAGTTTTACTTATGTCATTTTATTTTATCTATTTATTTATCTTACTTTGGAGTTAAAATATTTTAAAAATTAATGATTACACAATTTATAGACATATCACATATCAAAGGCGCAGTCAGATTAAATTTCCATTTTTTCCTATGCATAATTAGACTCTTACATTTCAAACTCAATTTTAAATTCCAGTTTTTAAAAAATAAAGTTTCCTATTGTTTCCTCGTCTTTAATAAAATTGATAGTTAACTCGTTATTTTTTTCATAAATTTCAATTGCCTGCCATTGCAATGCCCTTTGGGCCACCTTGTGACAGATATAGAGTACCTTTAAAAATTCTTAAGTAACTTCAACTCAAACAAGACTTCCTCATATTCTTATTCAAATGAATTCTAGTTCGCCTCAGTATAAGCAGGTGTCTGTCCTCTATAAACTATGACCCTCTTTTGTGGCAGGTTTGGTCATGGCTTTGGTGATGACATGAGTAAGAATCCCAATGGGGCAAAAGAACAAGCAAAAAGAAACAGAATGCCGAGTTTCAATCTGATTCTTCAGTCCATCTTGGAAAACATGCCTGAATTCATAACCACGATTACTATCAGAAAAATAACTAAAGAATGAGAAAACGAGAGTAAGATAAAATGCATGACCTTGCAGCAAAAAGATCAATAACTAACAGGTGAATCCAGGCAGAGGCCAAAGTCATCTCACTCGAGAACATTTTTGCTATACCAGGCAGCTGCATGAAGCATATACAGTTATCAGTTGGATAGAACTCTTTTGGGAAGAGAAATTGCATCATTGAATGCATACATACACACCTCTGGTAGCAAGTATTTACTTGCAAAAATCAACCGAACTGTCTCAGGGGTCCAAGAAAGGTACAATAAATATGCATATAGAATGCTAAGCACTACATACGGTATACTACTCTCCATAGACTTCTTGGTCTGCATTTTTGCATTTAAGGAAAATGAATCAGGAAAACAGACATTAATTACAAAATCAAAACCCAATAAAAAGGTACGAGAAAGAAGAATATCCGAATCTGCCAAAACGTAATTTTACTACCACAGCAGAAAGGTCCAAGTTTAGTTTAGGGAGGAGGGGTTAAATGTATATCTAGCATACCTATGTAAATATTTTTTGCATATTATATATACTTCAGAAAAGATGAATTGTGATCATGGATCATAAATTTTCTTAAATGCAGTAAGAAACATACTAGTTCAGATTTTGGAGCTAGAACCATAAGTGTGTAAAATGGGAGCACTGCTATTGTTCCTGCTGTAAATGCAGTGCTAGCAAGTTGAGATCCTATGAAGCCTGAAAAATAAAGGTAGAAAAAAGAATATCATGAAAAAATATATTCACCACCAGTTATACAGGAAAAATGAATGTTCAGTCTACTTTAAACAGAGTACAAATGGACAAAATGATTAAGATAACTATATAACACACCTTTGCTATTTAGAATTACTATGATGAAAGAATTACTCATTCTCATTACGTTTTACAGTAAAATAGCAAGATATCAACAGATAAAAGCAAAACTTTTATACCCAACCAGAATACATGTAATGATTGTAGGAAATTTAGATTACATGACTAACAGTCAGTCAAGCCCCAAGCTGGGGGAACACAAGAAAACTAAATAAGGGAACTCCAATCTTGTGGACTCAAGACAGAAACTACACAAAAGAAACTCACAAGTTAGAAATTGAACATCTGCTTCAAGAGCAGATCTGATAGCAAGAGTTTTAAGAACATAACATAATCAACTTTCAAGCATGTTAGAACAAGTGGTTCAATCAATATTAAAGAGTTTGGTGTCCAACCAAAATGATTTTCTTCAAGGCTATCAAAATCAAAGTCAGAGTATGCTACAGTATAACAAAAAAGTAGGAACCAGAACAGCAGAGATAGCAGAGATCGGCAGCCACATGAAAATTTTGGAAGAATAAATCAAAAGGAACAACTTAATATCAATAACTGTCTCCAAAACTAACAAAGAATAAAGCCAACTAACTTAATGAAGCTTTAACTAAGAATAACAACACATTGCAAAGTCATGCAGACAATGAATAGATATCTATAGCTTTCAGTAGATTCAATGTCCGTGTATATAGTATGTACAATAATTTAGGTTATTATGGGAATACTCCCAAAAGAGGTACGCTAACTATATAAATGCATCCTGGGTATCAAATCCTTAATTTGTGCTCTTTTCAAGATAAACAATATTAATTTACTAGTAAGAGATCCACTTTTTTTTTGCATAAGAACCAAAATACATCCAACCTTATGCCCAAATCTATTGAATGATGAATCATATCGATGAAGAAACAGCTTCCACCAGCGATATATTTATATAAATCAGAATGCAGGGAAATTTTCCAAGGGTCAAAATTACAGCAGACTACTGAGTAAGTTTAAAGCAAAGAGACCTAATAGCAAAATCTCCAAGTTCACCTGTAAGAAGCTCTGAGAAATGGAAAACTGTCATCAACATGCAAATGCAAAACACCAGAGACTTTACTAGAGTGCTTAAAATTAATTTGGTCCGGCACAAAACATGAAACTTGTTATTTTAAAACCGAGTTTCAAAAGTAGAAAATGTAGCATAAGAAAGGATTACATGAAACTTTCATTTGACCACTTTTTGGATAATGAAGAAGCAATGTTGTAGCTGTTGGTTTCACAATAATTCTGGATCCTCCCATGAAACTCCAATCTCCGCTTAAGTTGACTCTACTTCTCACAATGCGTCCCTTACAAAGCTCAGCACCAGTACTTCTGATAGGGAAAGCAAAATTTTGCCCCTTCCCAACAGAACCACAAGGTTTCATATCCTGCCCCAAATATAAGAAATAGAATCTCAATTGTAAACATACTTTTTGAGCCCAGAAATACACCTTATGTAATCCATAGATAAGAATAATTGAACCACATTGTTAGATAATAAACTTTTTTTTATTCTCGGTGTGAAATAACCAGAATGCGCAGATGATTCCTTAAATGACAGATAAACTCAGTTCAGCAAGCAAGGACAGTTTCAACAAAACCATAATTGTTACATAAAGAGAAAAAGTGCATGAATTCGGAGGTTTGAATGGCATAGAGTGGCAAGGTATTGAAATATAAACACATTTTAACTCCACTATACCAACAATAGCCTAGTATAGATCCATGCAAAGTAAAACAAATAAACTTGTTAAATCTAAAAGAAAATAGAAATTCACAAATGCCCATCTACGCCAGATGGTCATTTTCAATCAACAATCATTCAAAGTTTGAAACTTTAGAGTTCAAACGGAAGGCCCATTTAAGGGGCAGGGGGGGAAATGAACAGAAGTCCAGAAAAATACTGCCTCGTAAACAAAAAGTAAAGAGAATTGCATGTAAGAGTAGAAAGCAGCAATAGGAAAAGTGAACCTTGAGTATCAATGGAGAATGGGAAAACCAAGAAGAGAAAGACATGATTGAAGGAATAACCGATTCAGCAGCAGTGGCCACTTCTTCATATATATAGTAGAATTAATTAATGAAAAGTGACCGGAATTGGCACTGGAGAAAAGAAAAACAACTCAAATAGTTGGAAGGAAGACCAACTCAATTACTCAAAGTCTCAAACCAAACAAGAAAAGGCACTGAAATTGTAAACCTTAACAGAAATTACGAGTACAACGTGAAATGGGTTTTTTTTTTTTTTACCTGTACAATATAAGAGTTTAATGTTCATAAAAATATTATCGGTCCGTCCAATCATAATTTTGACGAGGTTGTAAAAAATTATATTTTATATAATCATTTTTCTCATAATGAAAACAAATTTTACATTGCATAATTTGTAACTCAACAATTAATTTTCTTAAATAGTGTAAATTGTTCTTAAAAAACAAATTTTAATCAACTCCTTAAAAAAATTGTGTAAAATTAGTTATGTTTGGTAAGACATTTAATTAGTTTCTAATTTTATTCATTAACTATAAAATTAGTTATGTTTAGCAACACATTTTAGTTTCTAGTTTTATTTATTAACTTAAAAATTTATTTGATTATTTGGTAAATAAATTTTTAATATTTTTTGAAATATTATTTGAAGTATAATTTTTTAAAAAACTATTTTCTAATTTCTAGTTTTTTATATTTTTTTATTTTTATCCTTAATATGTTTATCAAAATTCTTAATTACTCATTTTAGATAAATCATAATTTCATTATTTTTCGATTATTTTAGACTTTTCAATTACTTTAATAATTAATTTATTAAATATTTATAATTTAATAAATTAATTTTTCAGTTTCCAACTTTTAACTAATTTTTCAACTTTCTAATTAACTTTCCAACTTCTATCTAATTTTCTCAAACAAGAGATATAAAAATTATTTAGAAAAACGACAATATCATAGAAAATTTATTAAAATGAAATTTATTTCTTCAAACATTGAAAATTGACACAGATCATCGTCAACTCCATTTTACATTAGAGTAGACAATACCGTTGTTTATTTTGTCTTTTTGTTTTTTTTTTATATAAAAATCAACAATCTCATTTATCTACTTCTTTTATATATGTATAATTAATGAAGATAGATAATAATATTGTCTACTTTCATATTTTAAAATGTATAAAAGGAAGTAAATATCGTTATAATTGTCTCTAATGTTAGTACAATTTAATTTTAAAATTATCTGGTGTAGTTTAAGAAAAAAAAATTACTTTAAACATATATATTCATATGAGTTTAATGTAGTACATAACTTAAATTGATGAAAAAAATATTATACCATAATAATCTGATAAATATAATTAAGCTGATGCTCCTGCTTGATCAACTATTAATCATAAAAGATGGAAAAGAGTAAATGGTTAGACAAATTCCACATAGAAAAAATAAATAGAAGATCACACTTTTTTTTGAAAAAAAAAAAGATATTTAAAAGAAGTCAACAATACCATTATAAATTTTCAAAATTATAAAAGAAGTAGACAATTACATTATTTACTTTTATGTTAAAAAAAATGATAAAAGGAAGTTGTAAGGACCCTAAGTGTGGCGCGACTGGCACCAGATCCCACGCGGATAGCGCCAGCATGTTCAGGGGAAAACCAGGTTTGGGGTGTGGCGCGGATGGCGCGGGATATGGCGCGGATCGCGCCACAGTTCGGCCAGTTCACGCGGTTAGCGTGGGAGTGACGCGGTTAGCGCGGGAAGGCCGAGGCAGCTGGCGCGGGTAGCGCCGGAGGTGGCGCGGATCGCGCGAGACCTCCGACAGGACCAGTATAAAAAGGGGGGTCGCGTTTTTGAAGAAGAAAACCTTCTCTTCTTCTTCCCCACGACCCCAACCTCCATTAATGGCTGCCCCAAGCTTCCTTGAGCCCCATATTTTGGTCTAAACACTTCCCAAGCCATCCAAACCTCCTAGGAACCTTGAGAAAGCTTGAATCCTTCCTCAAATCTCTCTGAAACCCCTTATCTTGAGAAACCCCAGAGAGGTGGGAGAGCTCGAGATACACGAGGAACGGCGGTGAATCATCGACACCCAGGCTAGGGAGAGTAGCCCAGAGGCCTTCCTCTTTGTTTCTGAGGTAAGAAACTCGAGTTTCTCCGGTTGATTTATGATTTGGGGGTTTTGATGAATAGTGACCCACTTTTGATAGAGCTAGAATTAGCTCTGGGTCCAGTTGAGAAATGTGTTTGGTTTGATGAGAGGAGTAAGGATTAGCTTTCAATTTGTGATTTGGAGCATGTTGGTTCTGGCTCTAGGTTGTGCATGTGTGACTTGAACTGAGTCATTTGATTTGAGACATGCAAGAGCCATGATGATGGGCTTGTGGTGCCTGTGAGGCCATGGTAACGGTATCTTGTGAGATAGACCATTCAAGCCCTGTGGAAACCCTGAGGTTATGGGTTGTGTGAGCTTAAAGCTCAGTGTGAATGGCTTGTGTTGAGTCTGGAATGACTCTGAGGCCGTTGATGATCAGAGATAGACCACTGAGGGTCTATGGAAAGGCTTGTGTGGACGAGCCTGATGAACCTTAGGTTAGATAACCTAAGTTGATGGAAAGGACTGAGGTTCCTTTCTTGAGGCTGATAGAAAGGATGGTTATTCCTTTCTCTGTGACAGTTGTGAGCTGTCTGATGAACTTTTGATTATTATGTGCTTGAATGGTCTGTGACGTGTGATTGATTGCCTTGATAGGGCTTGACACAAGGTGTCAGAGGAACAGACTATCAATTGAGGCTAGAGCTGAAGGCACGGCTAGCCAGGTAAGCTCATCGTTCTGGGGATTAGCCCTCTTCTCTTGTTTGCCACCCAAGTGGGTGATGAATGCATGCCATGGTTGATATATATATATATGTGTATAATGTGCATGCTGTGGACTAAAAGGCCAGCGTGGCCTGTTTTGATAATATATGGATTTGGAGCCTGAGGGCTAGATGAACGGTACTTGGAGTAATACTCAGACCGTTCCAGAAATATGTGAATGTATGATGAACCCTAGGATAGACACTGAGTAAGTGTGAGGGTATTTGACACCTGTGGTTCAGGTGGGGCCTTGGGCCGAGATGTATGAACACTGTGATGTGTTCTATGGTTTGATGAGATGCAGATCAGAGAATGATCTGTGATGGAATCTATAAGATACTGAGATGGTATCAGGCTAGTTGAGGTTCCCTAGCCAGAGGAAGAGTTTGAGGACTCCCTAGAATAGCTGAGATTCCTTGGGAGGTGCCACTGCTCTCCGCCTATAGTCCTAAGGGTGGATTGCCCTGGTTGGATGTTCCTCCTTAGGCAGAGATGATGAGAGTCCTGAGTGAGTATCCTCAGGCGATTGTACTGAGATTGATAAAGACCATAGTTGTGGTCTGTGTTTGAGGTTAGATGGACACTGTGATTGTGTCTGAGTACTGAGATTCTCTGGCCAGTAGAATAGAGTCCTATGGTGGTA
>PYAF01001986.1:2098359-2124547 GCA_007407185.1 Glycine tomentella
GGGTGGATTGCCCTGGTTGGATGTTCCTCCTTAGGCAGAGATGATGAGAGTCCTGAGTGAGTATCCTCAGGCGATTGTACTGAGATTGATAAAGACCATAGTTGTGGTCTGTGTTTGAGGTTAGATGGACACTGTGATTGTGTCTGAGTACTGAGATTCTCTGGCCAGTAGAATAGAGTCCTATGGTGGTAGGACAGATGGTATGTGGTTGAAAGTCCTAAGAGATTGAGTGTCTCCTGTGTGAGATGATCTCTCTTAGGCATATGGTTGATGACCCTGAGGGATGGAGTGCCTCCGTTGTGAGATGATCTCTCTCAGGTAGTGGATGGACAGTTTGAGGGATGGAGTGCCTCCTGTGTGAGATGATCTCTCTCAAACCGTGGTTAGAAGTCCTGAGAGATAGAGTGCCTCCGTTGTGAGATGATCTCTCTCAGGCAGTGTATCTGGAAGTCCTGAAAGAAGAGTGCCTCCGGTGTGAGATGATCTCTTTCAGGCATGTGTTGTGTGAAGACCTGAGTTGAGAGATTCCTCAGGCAGTGTGTATGAAGTCCTGAGTTGAGAGATTCCTCAGGCAGTATGTTTGTAGTCCTAAGTAAGTTACTCAGGCCCTGATTGTTTTAGTTTATGAGGCGGTGCCTCTCTGGTATATACAGTGTCCAGTGGTTGACACTGATGTTATGGTACCTCTGTGAGACGGGCTATGAGAGCCATATGAGATGCTGGTGCCATGGTTATGGCTTTGATCTTTGTGAGATCTCTGTGAGAATTATGGGAGAGTTAGTGTGATGTATAGATGCCATGGTGATGACTTGACTCAATGAGACGAGTCTGAGATGGCTTGAGAGCCAGTATGAGGTGGGATACCTCTGATATTGATGAAATCTAGTGTGATGACCCCAGGAAGCTGGGATGTGTGTGAAAGCTAGGCTAAGGTCCTAGATTTTGTATATGTGAGCTGGGATGATATCCTAAGCTCTGATGTTTGTTGTGTGTATGCTTGGAGGTGAACCAGGGTAAGGGAGGATTTCCCAGAACCCTGAGTTTACTGAGACGTTTGTCTCACCCCTGTTGTGGGTTGTGGTTTTCAGGTGTTTCCAGAGAAGAGGAGATACCTCAGGGCAGGAGGCCCTAGCTGAGGATGCTGGAGATGGTCAGGGGCTGCAGATGAAGACTAGAAGAGTTTTCTTTGTATCTCTGTCTAGTACCCTGTATAGGGACAGGGTGTGAGTGTACACCCGTATTACTGTACATATAATGATGTATGACTGGATGTGGTCTTGTTTTTGAGCATGTATATGTACAGATGACGATGTAGTTGTTTTAGTGGTTGTTTCCTCTTGATGATCTCTATTCGAGTTTTATGTACATCTGCCTATGTTGTTGTGTTTACGTTATGTGTTACTTGGATTAGCAGGGGCGTGTTTTATTATGCTTGTGTGTTGTGTTTTAAATTCCATACGTAATGTAATCAAGAAAAAACGATTCTGTTGTTTCCGCACCGCGTTCAGTTAACGCTAATAGCGCGATACTGAGTACATTGATGATAATACTCCGGAGGCCTACGGGGTGTTACAGAAGTCAACAATGTTTATTGTCTACTTTCATATATATTGAAATTGTCTACTTCTAATATTTAAAAATAAATAAAAATTTGACAATGTTATTATCTTTTTCCATGTAAAAAAAAGTTGAAGTTGACAATGCCAATGATGATTTTTAAAATTTTAAAAAATATAATCTTATGTTAAGAAATAGGCTATTTTATTATTGATTTCTTAAATAGTTTCAAAATATCCATAACGATTTACATTATCTAGAAAATACTTTTTGAGTATCATTTTTTATTTTTTAATTATGTATTAATTGTTGTAGTATTGATAAGAGTATATAAATGAAATATATTAAGGAGCATTTAATTCATATTATTTATTATGTGTATTTAACATGTCTAATGGTTTTTATGTACCTAGATTATACTCTTTATGTTTCTATATATGTCTTTTAAGTGTTTTTTTAGAAAAATTTTATGGTCTTAATCCTGCGATTTATTAAGAAAAGAGATTTGAACTAATCTAAAGTTCGATCAAGATGTAAGTAAAGTCTGACAAAAAAATATTTTTGTCAAAGATCGAACTCAAATAGTATCATAACCATTCAACCTTAACTTCAACACATTAATCACTTATGTCTAATCACTTGATTAAAAAGCAATAACATTTTTTTTTAGAAACTAAGAAATGCAATAATTTTTTCTGACTCTAGTAAAATAGTACTTATTTTGTCCCAAAATAAGTGTCATCTTAGGTTGTTTTACATATATTAAGAAAATTTAATAAATAGATGAAAGATAATAATAATTTTACAAAACTAATCTTATTGAATAGATGAACGAGAGTAATATTATAATGTTGGATTCAAAAATTAAAGTGATATTTATTAAGAGTATTGGTGAAAAAGGATAATTAATGTTATATTGAAAAACCAAATGCGACATTTATTTTGGGATGTTTTTTTTTCTCATATGTGACACTTATTTTAGGATAAAGGGAGTATGAGATTTCTTATTTTATCCCTTTTTTTACTCTATAGTAAATCCATATGTGTAAACCAATTAAAATTAGGTGAAAACAAGGATATAATTGACAAAAGCATAATTAATGTTATATTGAAATTTAAAAACAATGAATAAATAAATAATCTTCCAAAAAATACAACACTTAAAAAGAAACAAAGGAATTATTATTTGGTTTTCTTATATTGGTAAAATAGATAAATGGAATATATTAATAAATATTTAATTACTAAAATTTATTGCATATATTTGTTAGGTGTAATAAATTCAAATGTATTTTTTCTGAATAATATCAATGTATTTAGTATATTTAATTTATTTTCTTACTTAATAAATTCATGTATTCTAATAAGCTGAAATTGTATTGACTTAATATTAATATTTCAAAACCAGAATATATATATATATATATATATATATATATATATATATGAGGAGTGCACTGGAACACCAAAATATTTAAGACAAAAAACTCATTATTTTGTTTATTTTAATTAGTTTAAACTTAAGGGTATTGTGGTACTTTAATATTTAATTTAAAAAAATTCTCTCACCTCTGTATCTCGAGTTTTTGAACCTAAAAATAAAAAATAAATATGACAGAGCATTCAACAGACATCAAGTTATCAACATTGACTTCCATCTGCATATCGTGTAAGACACATTAAGTCCTCTTTTAATACATTATGAATTGCCAGATATAAAAATGGTAGAAGGTCTCAGTTCCTGTGATGGTTCAAGGGACTTGGATAGTTTGTAGTCTTGGAACCAATCAGAACCTAAGATAGCAGATATAGACTGATCAAGCGCATCAAGTGCCATGTTTTTCAAATGTGGATTAGAATTATCAGGTAGGTTCAAAAGCAAGTCAAAATATCCAGTGCAATGAAAATGAAACTAGCATTGCCACATAAAAGAAACAATAAGAGAGAAAAGGAAACCTCAAGAAAGTGACTAATAACTTGATCCCAAAATGGCTCATCTCCTGTGGTGAAAAGGGATAATATAACATTTTAATACCTTCACTCAACAAAAAAATTCAAGAATGAATATTCAAAAAATCCAAATAAGTAGTAAATAGAACCTCACAAGTATCTACTTAGGAAAAACACGACGTGAGAATGAACAATTAAACAGCATCCAGCCTAAAAGATTTTCTATCATGCTTAAAGTTGTTGGAGCTACATACTGGGAACATTATCATTCTTTCCACTGAAAAGCTTATGCTTCCAATTTTTTGACTAGTTGTCGGTCCCAAACTGCTTGAAGTCATGCATTGATTTGAAAGTTGACATAATGCAGAGAGGAGAGACTTTACAGCAGATATATGCATCAGAGCAGAGCTCTCAAAGAGCTTTCAACAGAAAATAATATCAGGTTAGATCAATAAATTCCCAACACAAAAATGCATAAAGAAATAAAATAAATGCTTAGGTACCAATAAAATCAGAAAAATACAGAATGAAACGGAATCAAAGCTTAGATGGCAATAAAAGCAAAATTGCATTCTCAACATTGAACATAAAAAAGGATTTCCAAGGAAAAACAGCTACAAAAAAGAAAACACTTGAAAAGGATTATCATTAGGACAATTTTAGTGACATACATGCCCATCATAAGTTGGGTGTAGTAGATGAAAGTTATCTTTTATGCTAACCACCAAACAACTAAAATTAGTTTATTCACCTGAGAGTTCAAAGAAGAGAGTATATTGAAGTCACTGGATTGGGTAGATAACTCCCTTGCGAACTTTGGGACGGGTGGAGATCTCCTGCAGATTTAATCATGTACTCAGTAAATTGAAAATATAAGACACACCCAAAAGAAATTTTCAACAAAAATATGCAGCATATTAACATGCAAATTCGACAAACATCCGACAAAAAAAGTCATTAGAAATAAGAAGATATAGAATACAACATGAGAAGAAAAGTATATGAGTAGTGTATATGAGTAACTTACTTTACCACTGAGTTCGTTAACAGTTAGCTTTAGTTACTTTTCAGTTAAAACAGTTACAACTGATTCTCAACAGTATACACTCATATATTCTTACAAAAAGACATCCTGATTATCATAGGCACAAAAAAAGAAACAGAAAAATCAAATAAACAAGTCAGAAAAAATAAGGGTCTCCAATCACTTGATGTATTATTTGCTAGAGACAACCCCTTAAAGAGACCTTTTACCAAGCACTAGAGAGGCCAAAAGGAAAGTCCTGTCCCAAAACAGAGTTGTTGTTAGTTGAAAAGCCTTCTTGCCACTCCCCGGGACAGCCTAAAATAGCACATTAATATAGAACTATTCCACCACTGTTGTACAAAACCCCTGAAGTTGAGTTTAGTAAACTGATCCGGATGGATCAAGCTATAGGACAACATCACTTGATATATGCCAGGAAAGAGCAGGTTTTGTAGCCTGTAGGTCTCCTAATTTGCAGCCAATCATTAGAATATGGTTTATTGACATCTGCTTATGAAAATGAAAGGCTTAATCTTGGAGGGAATTACAGAAGGAGTATTTCACTCTATTTTTTAGAGGGAAGGAAAGTGAAGAGTTTTAGATGAATATTCACTAGGGCTATCAAGAGTTCATACTCATCTATTGAAGTTAGAGGACAACTGAAAAGGTCTTAATGTTGGTGGTGCCTCATTTAGAACAATTGTGCCATCTAGAATCCGCAAGAAAGATTTCAACAGAGATTCTCTATCTAGTATTGTCATTGCACAAATTCCTAAGGAAATAAGAGATTCCAGGCATTGTTATTGACAAAGAATGGAAAGGCTACAAAAGCAACGGTGGGGATGGAGAAACCCCTAATCCAAGAGTCCTCACCAAATTTTATACAAGAACAATCACCCATAAAAAGGTGAATGGAATCAAAAAGGAACTAGTATTATGATACTCAAATACAAACAGCCACACTAAGCAACATGGCCACAAATTAGGTGTTTTTCCATTGCATAGCCACAAATTGTTTTTTAATAAAGTTCAATAATTCATCACACTATTTGATTGGCCAATCTATTAATCAAACTACTAGGCCTTACAAATAATGTTTATCGGAATATACAGTAAATAACCCATCTACCAGACTCAGAATGCATCTAAAAGATGAAGGAACCAACACTTGCATAACAATTTGATCACATGGTGTTTCAATTTTCACATTGTAAAGGTAACCAAAAAAAGAAAGAATCTTCCTAGATGAACTTTACAAGCAAGTGTAACAACACATGGTTAAATGTCTATTCGGTTTTTCTTTGATATTAATGTTAAATTGAGGAGTGTTAACAACAAACTTATTACTATTTGTTAAAATTTATTAGAAACTAAAAAATCATAAGTGAGACTCATTAAAAAGTGAAACTCACAAAATTTTGTGATGTTCAATAAATTTTAATCAATAAAAAAATGTATTTAAAATAGTATTTCAATTTTTTTCCCTTTATTTCCCTTCACATTGACTGTTTCTAACGGTTAACCAAACACGTTCTATGTTTTCTAAAAACACAACATGGCCAACAGTTGTTGGAGGAAATTTTGTGTATATATAATCCTGAATCAGACATCATCACTTTTAATTCTCTATATGTCAATTCTTAAACACAAACTGATTAAAAGGAAGAAGGTAATTTAATGGTAAAAAGGTGAATTAAAAAGAGATAGATACCTTCGGGGAGAGTAAGAAGGGTTGAAGAGAGCAAACACAGTGACAAGGAGGACAAGGACAAGAGGTGTCAACAATGGCCTGAAATTGTTTCTTCAGGTAACTGGAAGCATGTAAATCTAGCAAAATAAGCTCAATAATAGACAAAAGATCTGGCTGGTTCAGGGATAGGTAGACAAACAATATACCTGTGCATGTTGAAGCCTGACTCGAGAACCTGCTTTATCAATTAAATCTATAGCTTTGTCGGGCAAAACTCGATCACTGCAGGAAATACAATTATTTTAAGCTAGAAAATACTTAAGATACACAGCATGAACAAAATAACAACTACATTATAGTTCCAAAATAAATCTCAATATTGTAATACAATTCAAAGAGATAAAATTAATATACATTTGAAAATTTTCCAGCAACATAAAAATTAAAAGAAAAAAAAAAGAAACTTGTCTGATCACCAGCATAAATGAATAGAATAGGTAAAATGAACAGAAAAGGAGCAGAACGTTTAAATATGACAAACCTAATATATTGGTGTGACAGTTGGGCAGCAGCTACAAGAGCAACATCTGTATAACGGACCTTGTGGTGAATTTCATAGCGTTATCTAAGTCCTTTCAGTATTTGTATGGTTTCATCTACAGTTGGTGCAGCAAACCAATCCATAAAGCAACGGACTCCACTTATAAAGAAGATCCGTTATTTGAAGGATTGCAACCACTAATTTGTTTTTATCATCTTAAAAGTTATTGCAATTTTTTAATTATTTTTGAATAAATTAGAAATAGGAGAATTTGTTTCATTCAATTGTCTTCAATTTGTTTTATTCAATTATCTTCAATTTTAACAATTTGAATTTAAATTAGGATTTATAATTCTTTAAAAAAGAGAAAACTAAACACTAATGAGTACCAATGTTTTTACAAAACTTCTTATCTCTTTCTTCCCTATTCCTATTCGCTACTTTTTCCCCTACATTTGGTGTTTCATTGAGAGCTGGATCCTTTTCAATGTGCTTCCTATATTCATCCAATTTTGTGGCTCCTATACACTGCATAAAATTTCAGGCACACACTTTCTTACAACAGTTCCAAGTTCCTACCAAACAACAGTAAGTGCATATATTAACTTGAGCATTGCAGTAGGTTTAGCATAAGCATAACCAGATACCTTCAAATTCCACAACCAGTGTACAATTTCTGCATTCTTATACTATTGACCAAGATTGAACTGCTGAAAATGCAAATGCATTTTTTTAAAAATAAAACACTCCAAAACTAAATATTGAAACTTCCACATTATTTAGTTCAACTGCATGCCAAAAGTAAATGATCATTTATCAGAATAGCAAATTGAAATATCATCTCACCACGCTTATTAAATAATATAGCTATACAAGTTTCCCTCGCGATACACATGAACAAAGGAAAGATTCCAAGCAGCGGTTTTCAAGTTGTTAATCCTGCTAATGAGGGCAGCATGAGGATGCATGATATTGACGTTCTCTTCCAGCATGGGAAGTGAGCTTAAAGAATCTGACTCACAAATGACATTGATATATCCCAAACGATTTGTTTGTTTTCTAGAGTGACTTTAATTCCTTAATTTTGGAAATTAAAAACCCGTCAAAATGCTTATAAATTTAAAAATTCTTTCTTTTCAAATATAATATTTTTTGTGTAGAAGTACTATTTCATATTTTCTTAACAATTTCATTTTCTTATAAAAGTATTTTATCCAAACGCATGATAAATGTTTTCTTGTCTCTGTTCATGGACTTCCACATTTTAAATAATTTTTCTAAGAGAATAATCTTTAGCATGATATTGGTAGTTTTATGATTAGGTAATAATAAAAATGGATTCTTATCAGTTTCATTTTTTAAATATAGTTAAATTTTATCATAAAATAAATTAATCAAGTATAAACCTAAACTCGAATGGCTCTGAAAAAGATGTTAAATTTGGGTGTATAATCGCTGCATAAGATGCTAGAATCGTTAATATTTAAAAAGATCTTATTAACAAGTATTTTAAGAATATTAATTTAAAAAATTTAAAAATTATTTTAACGTGTAAATCATAAAAAAGCAAAATAAAAAATAAAAAACATAATTTTGTACCTAATTAAGTAAAAATTATTTAAAATACTTGTTAGCATTTATCTCTTTAAAAAATATTAGCAGTAAATATCATTTACTTGCACGTTTAATATTTTATTATTTGGTTTCAACTTGCATAATTGCACTTGAGTATATCTATGATATGATGCGTATGATTAACCCATGTCCTAGTATGAATACGGTATTCAGATGTATTAATCAGATACAGTTCCCAAATCTTGAACACGCTCACGCAGAGAGCACATGCTCACTTTCATTCTTGTCAGCGTCAGAGACAAAAATCGAAGCACGTGGCACGTTCCCAAATTCTCCATGCATCAACATATAAACAAGTCAAACAATCACTAGTAGTAACACTTTAATTTTCTTTTTCTTTTTCTGTACGCAAATTACGCGCGTGTTGATAGATTCATCATCACAGAAACACATTGAGGAAATCAGTTGCTGCCTAGTTTCACGGAAAAGTCAAAGGGGTTGTCAGTTCTGAAGAAGAAGTGGATGCCAACTTCAAAGTTTGAGGCAACAGTCACAAAGCCTTCTTCCACTTGCTCCCAAATGGTTTCTTTGTCTCTCAAAAGACAACTTCGCCACCTCCATTCAGCTTTCACTTTTGTTGCCCTGTCCTAGTATTCAACGTCAGAATCATTACTATATAATACTTTTTATTCCACTAGACAAAAAATACACTCAGTTGATATTAGTACTTTAATTTTAACAAATAACTACTACATATTGCATATGAAGGGTCGTGGAGTGGAGAAGAGAGAAAGAAGCGGCGTGGAGAAGAGAGAAATGGGTGGGTTGTGGGCTGTGGAAGAGAGAAAAATGAGTGGAGAAGAGAGATAGCACGCACGCGTGGAAGCTAGTTGGAAGCTTATGGAGAAATGGAGACGGAGAACGAAGGGTCGCGTGTAGACATGGCAACCGGGTAGGATGGGGGCGAGTATTACATTCTCCGTCCCCGCACCTGACTCAAAACCCGTTTCCCGACTCCGTCTCTAGTCTCCGTCGGGTTTTAAAATCCATCTCCATCCTCACCGGGTCGGGTTTTCCTTACCCCGTCACGCCCCACCCCCACTATTTGATTAAAATAAAAAAATAAAAATAATATAACTTTTTTTATTTAAAAATCAAAGAAAATGCTAATTACTTAACCAAAAAAACAATAAAAAATCCACATTTAAAATATGAGATTATAATTTAAAAATTACAAAACAAAATTAATTAATTCAATTAAAAAATTACAAAATAATTTTTCTTTTTTTCTTTTTCTAATATTATTTATTACGGGGCGGGGGCGAGGACGGGGACGGGACGGGTATTAGTAAACCCATACCCGCCCTCGCCCCCACTTTTGGCTTTCGGGAAAAACCTGAATTCGAACCCGATTAACTCGATTTTTTCCCACTAAAATTGGGACGGATTCGGACGGGTACCCACGGGTTCGGGACTCGCTGTCATGCCTAGTCGCGTGGACGTAGTGAGCTTTGATGTGTTCTTTTTAAAAAAAAAAGAAAAAAAGAATTGCACGAGAGATGAAAGAAAAGTAATATGACAGTTAAAAAATAGTTGTTGTTGAAAAATAACTGTTGAAGGATTCATTATAAATTTGGGTGATTTCTTTAAGCTTTTGAACACAAAATCCATACTTCTAATTTTTTTTTTGTTCTTATCAATCCTCAATCTTTTTGTTCACATTATAAATTTGGGTGATTTCTTTAAATGGATCTAATGTATTTGATGAAGTTTTGTCAACACGTGCGTCCGCAGTGCAATACACAATGAATAAAACCAATATAATGAGATACTATTTAGCGGATGGGATTTATCCAGACTTTGCTTCATTTGTGAATGTCATCTCAATGTCACAAGGAGAAAAGCAAAAATTATTTGCTCAACAACAAGAATAAGCAAGGAAGGATGTAGAACGGGCGTTTAGAGTGCTCCAATCTCAATTCACAATACGTGGTCCGACACCTTTTTGGGATGTTGCTAAAATGAAGAATATCATCTATGCATGCATCATATTCCATAACATGATTGTCGAGGATGAACTTGACACATATAAAAATAATATTGATTACGATAATGTAGGTAACAA
This sequence comes from Glycine tomentella, assembly GCA_007407185.1. Classification (NCBI taxonomy): domain Eukaryota; kingdom Viridiplantae; phylum Streptophyta; class Magnoliopsida; order Fabales; family Fabaceae; genus Glycine; species Glycine tomentella. The sequence goes on from PYAF01001986.1 coordinate 2,108,825, forward strand.
CACTCAACATTTGAAACATCTTTAGGCGCTCATCCTAGTATCAAATCAACATACCTTCAAAGGAGAATAAAGGTTCATGACAAACAAAAACACCGTCAACAGATTTAATTGAGCATATTTGAGAACGTTTCAAAAACAAAAATAATAATTAAATTAATATAATATTTTTTCCATCATTATATTTTTTATTTTAATGTCATTATGTTTAATTGTCTATTATTATGTAAAAGTTTATTTTTTATAATTAGGCATTTTGTTTCAATGATATGTTATTTTATTATTTTTAATCGATATTTAATTTTTTCTACAATTATTCATATTTTTAATTTATATTTATAAAAACTAAAAAAAATTATCATATTTTGATTATCGTTAGTCAAATTTTAATATTTTCCACAAATTCTAACAGGATATATTGGATTAGGATTTAAAAAAAAATCATATAAAAAATCATGTGAATTTTAAAAGACTTTGTAAGAATATAATAAATTTTAAGATTATTTTAAAAGACATTTATGATTAAAATTGTGTACTTCATATTTTAATGGATTTAGAAAATATGAATTTAAAAGATTTGGAATGACATTATGGATTTTTAAGATTTTAAAGGATTTCGTGAATTTTTAAAGACATTCAAAATTATTAATAAAGATCCATGAATTTTGTTCACCTAACACTTTAAATAAATCTTATCTTATACAAAGAATCATAAACTTATTACATAACAAATCAACTTTTCTTAACATATTCATGCACAATAGGTTTATTCCCCTTCAATCATCAATTATGTTAATTATATAAAAACTATATATCACAATGTATGCCAGTGGTATGGATACTTATAGTCATTCTCAAAATAACGATCCCACCAAACGACAAACATATTCAATAATTATTTCAAACCTCATTTATATTTATCCATTTATACATTAGTCAACTTCTCACGTTCTATAAAATTATATATTTTCATGTTCATATATATATATATATATATATATATATATATATATTCACGTATGTTCACTTATATGTATAAGCATGTAATCAAGATGCCTCCCAAATTCAAAGAATTGGGAAAATCTCCCATATCACATGTTTCAGGGCATGTTGACCATTGGTCGAAAAAAATTATGAATGTCTACTGCTTTCAACAAAGAGACATAGGATTATGTGTGATCCGAAAAGAAAAGCACGTCAATTTGCAAGAAAAGAAAGAAAGAAAGAAAGTCTCATGAAATCTCAAGGGTTTTGGTGATATTGTTTAATGTGTATTTTCTCACAAAAAGTCTCATGAAATCCATTAAAATCCATCAAAATTTGTACACTTGTGAATACCAAAAGACTTTTTTTTTAAGTTGTAAAAAATCTTATTTGAATATCAACGGATTTTATTGAATTTCTTAAACAATCCTAATAGTTTGATTGAATACAAGACTTATTTTTTATTATTTAAAAATCTTGATTGAATACCTCAAGACTTTTTTACAAAAAAAGTCTTTTAAAATCCTTTGAACCTCCTAATTGAATACACCCCCCTAAGTATATGCATACGATCGTAACTAAAAGTAAAGATACTGAGAATTATAGATTTTTTTCCTCAAAGAAAAGTATTTTTATAGTAAAAAGTCATCAGACTAAAGGCTATATTCGGCTAAGCATTTCAGCTAGCTTCTAGTTTCTTTTACTAGCTGAAAAACTCATTTAGTTGTTCGATAAGCAAGTTTTTTAGTAGCTTCTAACGTGTTTTGAAATGCTACTTGAAGTAGCGTTTTTTAAAATGCTAGCTTTTAGTTTCTAATTTTTTTATATTTTATTCCTTTTTTATCCTTAATGTAGTTATTAAATTTTTTGCTTACCCTTTTTAAATAAATCAAGGTTTTATTATTTTTGTTTTTCTATTCATTCATATCTACAGACTCACTCATTTTGTTTCACAACGTGCACACTAACCTTTTTTCTGGTGTTTCACAACGTGCACACTAACCTTTTTTTTGGTATTTTTTCACTCTGCATGTAATGCTTGAGGGGGTAAACACTGTGGAGATTTACACCAATGGAAAATGAGCAACCATATAAGTAAACATGACACCACACCTTAACCCAAAACCTTAAGGTTCAGGTCTATGGGTCTTATCCTCACTTATATGGTTCTTCATCTTCTTATTCCTACTCGATGTGTGACTTCACTTCACACTTGTATTCCAACAATCTCCTCATCGAGTGTGAGTCTCTTCCACATGGTAGCATGCCCCTCGAGTGAAAGTCATTTTCAATTCCCGAGTATCCAATGATTTCCCTTAGAGCTTAATGGTGGCTGCCTCGACCTTTCTAGCCATTTCTGCCAACATACTCTAGTACCTTGTATTGTCGCAACACCTGACACCATACCTTAACTCAAAACCTTAAGGCTTAGGTTTATGGTTTTTATCCTCGCTTATATGGTTCTTAACCTTCTCATTCCTACCCAATGTAGAACGTCACCTCACACTTGTATTTCAACAATTTTGATTGTGAAATTCCCCAGTGTGAATGAATAAAAAAAAGAAAACAATAAAAAAGAAACAAAGGGTTGATTACAGTTGTGCTTTGATAGGTTCTCTTTACCATTCATCCTTTATTTTCTTTTATTTTTGCAATTGTTCAAACTTTCATAAATTAATTACGGTTGTGCTCTCGTATTGTAACATGATAGAGGTTGCTTTTAGTGAGAGTATTGTTTGCTTAGATTTGTTTGCTTTTTGTAAGTCATGAATTTAGTGGTGTAGGATAATTCATCCTTTTTGTAAGACATTAATTTTGTAATTTAGTTGGCATGCCTTATGCCTTGTAATGATAAACCCTTTTGCCTGAGGAAAAATTAAGTCATGCCTTATGTCTTTGTATTATCTATTGACATTTAGTTCTTGATATATGTTGTGTTGAGTTTTTTATATGCACAATAAAATTGTATTTGCTCTTAAAAAATTTCTAGTACTTGATGATGAAATTGTTCTTGTATTCTATTTCTAACTATGATGCACAATTGGGCTTTTCTATGTTTTAAATTTTTTTACTTCAATTCATTCATTACACTATTTTGATAAATTTGTAAAATAGCTTCAACTAAATGATAGTATGGAGGAAGGGCTAATTTCTAAATGGGTCGATGAGTATAAAAAATCTGTGTGAACTTTGCATCAAATTCATTAGGAAAAATGGAGGTGTAGCGTGTAAGTGGAGGGACATTAATCAAGAATTTGAAGTCATCGTCAATCGCAAATATTTTTAGAAAACATTGAAGAACAAATATGATTATATGAAGAGAGATTGGCGCATTTAAAAGTTTTTAAAGTTTGGGAAAACTGGCTTAGGGTGGGATCCTACTACAAGAAAGTTTAGTGGTTCAAACGAGTGAAGAAAATTCTATTAGTTCTAGCATTGCAACAACAATGAATATTATGCATCGCATGGTTGATGAAGGTTATTTGCAAAAGGGTGGTGAACTATGGTGTTTTGCAGTTTCTTTGTTTGAGACTGAAGTTAGACGTGAATTATTTGTACACATGGAGGATGATGATTCTATGGAAGCTTTGTTGATGTATATGCATGCCAAATAGAAATGAATGGTCACCTTTTTAGATATTTTTATTTTTTTTATGTGTATTATGACTTTAACATATAAGTATTTGTTCTTTTAATGGACATGTGTTTTTTACTTTTATTTTTATTATTTGTTTGAATATGAAATATGCACTACGTGTTTGAAGAATGATTATGATCGTTTCATATATGTTTTTTTATTATTAGGCATAACATGAATCTTGAAAGAGAGAAAATAAAAAGAAAATATGGACTTTTTTGAAATATTACTTCAAGTGCAACAAGTGCATTAGCTAGATATCACTATAAATTTATGTACAAAGAACCATGTATGACTTCACTTCAAAGAGGAGAAAATTGGATGAATGAGATATCAAATGGACACCCTATTCGATGTGTGAATGCCTTTAGAATGGAGCCAAATTTATTTATGCAATTATGTGAAGACTTGCAATCAAAATATGGATTACAACAAGTAAAAAAATGTCACTTGTAGAGAAAGTGGACATATTTGTATATACAATTGTCATGGGTGCCTCTAATAGGGATGTTGGAGAATGTTTTCATCGTTTTGGTGACACCATCAGTAGAATATTTCATGAAGTTTTGGAAGTAATTAATGGTAGGGTAAAGGGACACAAGAGTCTTGCTTAAGGTATCATAAGACCAAAGGATCCAACTTTTCAATTTATATCATCTCATATTGTTGATGATGATCTATACAAGCTCTATTTCAATGCAAATGTATTTTTTTTCTTTTCTTCTTATTGTAAACACCATTATCTAATGCACTATAACAAGATTGTATTGGATGTATTGATGACACTCACATAAATGTTTGTATTCCCAAAGAAGATCAATTGCGTTATAGGGGGAGAAAAGGAATCTTTAACTTCAATGTCATGAACACTTGTGACTTTGATATGTGTTTTATGTTTTTATCAGTTGGATGTGAAGGATCAAACAAATCTAAGCAAACAATACCTCACTAAATTCGTAACTTACGAAAAGTAAACAAATCCAAGCAAACAATACCCTCACTAAAAGTAACCCCTATCACGTTACAATATAAGAGCACAACCGTAGTTAATTTATGAAAGTTTGAACAATTGAAAAAATCAAGAATATAGGATGAATGGTAAAGATAACCTATAAAAACACAACTGTAATCAACCCCTTTATTTCTTTTTTATTGTTTTTCCTTTTTTACTCATTCATATGGGAAAATTTCACTATTAGAATACTGTAAAGAGAACCTATCAAAGCATTATATGGGGAGTGAAAAAAATAAAATATAATTACATGTAGAAAAAAAAGGTTAATGTGCACGTTGTGAAACAAAATGGGAGGGTCTTCCGCGTTAGAGGAAAAAAGGAAACAGCAAACATATGCATGATTGTCTTTAAAGGTTACGAGACTTAATGTCAAATTTACTTCAAATTTTAATTTAATACACTTTTTATTTTTTTAAATAAATTGAGATTTCATATTTTTAATATTATTCAAATTTCAAATTGATTCTTAATTAAAGATTTAAATTAATCTATGTATACAAAATATCAACATGAAATGAAATTTTAGCTAAATGTGTGATCTTATAATCAACATTTTTCGCCAAAATATCTTTTTTTATATATAAACATAGACTCACTCATTAAATTTAAATTTTGCACTAATTTCAATAGATTTTTAGGTAAAGGAGAGGTTGTATCTAAAATAGATATAAAATAATTTTCTTTAACTTTTTTTGAAATAAAATTAATTTTTTCTTAAATGTTTTACTATAACCATTACATTCATAACTTAAGATTATGTAGTCTCATTAAATAAAAATAATTACAAATAATAGATCATATCTTAACAAAATTTACCAGTTAATAATTTAAATTGACAAAAAAAATTAAAAATGTAAAAATAAAATGAAACCCTTGGGGCCTAAGGCAAAGGCCCCATTGGTCTTATGGTCTCCACGACTCTAAACATATGAATGAGAAAAAAATAATAATAAAACCTTGATTCATTTAAAAAGGGTAGACAAAAAAATTGATAAATACATAATGGATAAAAAAGAAGAAAATATAAAAAATTAAAAATTTGAAGCTAACGTTTTAAAAATATTAATTTAAGTAGCATTTTAAAAAATATTAAAAACTACTAAAAAAATCTTATTTATCTAACAACCAAATGAATTTTTCAACTAATAAATTAATCAAAGGTAACCTAAATTTAAGGGAGAAACATGGATGGGAGCAATGAAGGCATAAAACATGTAAATGTAAGGAAGGACAATAAATAAGAACATCAGGCGGGGATGTCTGGTGAAAAAAAAGTTCTTCCATACCAAACAATTATCATATATTATAATCATAAATCCTGAAAATCATAATTATTAGAAATGATTAAATTTGTTTTGTTAGTCAATATTCTCATATAAATTTATTAGAAACAAAAGAGTAACATAGTATTTTTTTTTATCACAAACTTTAATTATTAATTAGCATATTAAATAATTTAATAAGAATAATATCATATTTTTATCATAATAAAAAAATTAACTCGAAAATTTTTTATGGAAAAAGTAGCCAATTTTTTTCAGGAAACTTGTTTTTTGGGAAGGATATTTAAAAAAAACAAATCAGATATAGGAAGAAAAACTTTACCAAATTAAAATTCTCATAAAACTAAATATTTCCCTTATATCAAACACTGCCTTAATGAAAACAAAATGTTTGCTTGATTTATTTTCAGTTGGTTTATGGGTTTAAAAAAAAATTATTGTCTACTTATTATTGATAGTCTAAGTAGTTAACTCTAATAAACTTGTCTTCAAATCCTAAATGCACTAAACTCACATTTATAATAGCACAAATCATGATTGACAATAATACAGATAAATGTTATGTTGACTGATATATGATTAAAATTTCATCTTCGCGGGTTAAAATTTGATCTAGATCCCTAATTGACTTTGCAACCATGTTCCTAATTTTAAAGGAATGGGGCCACTCTTGTGCCAAGTCTCAAGTTTATCTGCTCATAACCAAGCCACTACTACTACATCATTAAATCTTATCCTTGAAATGTAGGAGTTAATTGTTATGCAACAACTTTTTTTCTATTTACACATGGTTAAAACAATTACTTTTTTGCAACAACCGAAGTATTGGAACTAAAAATAGCATCTCTAAGCGAAAACTCATTTTTCGTATTCTAAAAATACCATTTTGAAGTTACGAGTCAAACTTATGTGCATTAGCTAACAATAAGCTTTTGAATTGGAGGTTCTATAGCTAACTAACTAATTCCTTTCGATAACAGCTTTTAAGTTCATCTTCGATCCACGTTCATCTTTAAATTTACGTCAAAAGTTGAGAGAAAACATAGAAGAAAGGCAATTGTTAATTTTGTGAATCTACGTCCAAAGTATTTGACGTGTCACCAAACATGCTCTAAACTCTCTAACTTTATTCAACTCATCATTCCCCTTAATTCAGCATTTTTTGGTGCTAACAAGTTCATTGTAGAAGTAGTTACTACTCAAATTTATGTGCATTAGGTAACAAAGGTTGTGGCAGAGTTGCAAGTTTAAAATTTGTGACTTGTGCTATGTTATGTTTGATAAAATTAGTTGAAAATTTTGTTAAAAGTTAAAAAAAAAATTATTTTATTAAGTGTTTGGTTAAATTAACTGTTGAATTAGATAAAAAGTGTAAAATGATTTGAAAAATAAAGCCATAATTTATTTTAAAAAGATAAATAAAAAATTTGATAAATATATTAAGGATAAAAATGAAGAAAAATATAAAAATTAGAAATTAAAAACTAATGGTTTCAAAAAATGATAGAAACTATTGGGAAATTATTAAAAAAAATATTTATCAGACAAACAAATAAGATTTTTAATTAATAAAAAAATTAAAAACTAATTAAAATATGCTAAATATAGTTTTTATATAGATGGGTGGGAAATATATTATGCTAAGAAGGGGAATAGAAAAAGAAAAAAAAAAAAGCTCATTCATTTTCACAATGAATTTTTTGTAATTTTTTTTATTTCATTTTTTCCGTCATATTTCTTACATAATATGTTACTTTTCTCTCTCTCTGTGTCTCTTTTTTTTTTCTTTTCATTTTATCTCTTTTTTTTCCTACTCCATACACTCTAAAATAAGGTATACATTTGTGAGGAACTGAGGATTAAATCAGCACTGAATTTTACTTTATTCACAATAAGCACAGAATTTTTAAATTAGCACTAAATAGAAAATGATTTATTTTCTCAAACTTTTTTTTAATCCTTTAAAAATTATTTGCGTTAAGAATTAAATCCAAATAATACCTAAATAATTTAACCTTCGTTTCATAACTTTAATCATTTGTATTGAATGAATTGTTTCGTTATTTTCTCAAACTTTCATACATAAAACTTTACACATCTTCATATAAATATTCATTTGACTGGATTACGTACAGAGGGACAGACTAATTATAATATAAATTTGTAAATTTTAGATTTAATAATTATTTCATTGAAACGACGTCGTACAGGCTTGTTCCTCGATCATGCTAGCTTAATTTCTCTACCTTAAATAGGATTGCTGCGTAACCTTTTCCCCCTTCCTCTTGCCCCTCCCAGCTTCGCTGATTTCTTCGTTTGGAGGATACCCTCAAAGGTCTCCCTCTCTCTCATCAGCTAGCTAGTTAACTGTACTTTGATATGTTCTTTATATATATATATATATATATATATATATATATATATATATTTCTTTTTTATAGAATTTTTGCATTCTGTTCATGATCCTATCTGGAGATCTATTCTATATTTCTATACAACTACCCCCTTTTAATTTTGTGACTGCTAGTTGTTTGTAAAATGGAGATAGTGACTGTAGATGTTTAACTTCAACCCAAGTTTGGTTTTTTATGCATCTTATCCTGGCTCTTCTTCACCAACCCATTACAAAGAAAAGACAAATATTGAAGCTTTTTCATGATTTGCATTCAGATCTGCTGTTGATTTGTGCACTGATTACACCCCTTTTTATTTAGGCTGTAGATAGTTGGGAAATGGTGAAATGGGCTGTGGAATTTCTTCTTCAAGTTTAGATTTTTAATTTTTGTTTTTTCCATTTTGATGCATTTAATTGATCTGGCCAAATGGATCTGTTAGCAACTTGAAACTGGGATGTGTGCTGCTCTTATATTTTGTTTGCATTTCCTGATTTTTTATTTTTTTTGCTTTGTTTAGGTGTTCTACTGTGAAAGTTAGCCGATTTTGAAGATGAATTGTTATAATCTTCAGAAGAATGCCTTCCCAGCCTGTGAAGAGATGAGAGGCTCTATTCCCATTGCTGATCAGAATGATGGACCTGTCTTTTGCCCTAAGCCACGCCGAGCTGGGATTTTAATAAACTTGCCTATTCGGCCAGTAAAATGGCATTTAGGGTAAGTTTTAAGATTTATTGTTTGCCTTTTGATGCCATTATTGTATTTTAGACTGTGATCTGATCTGATCTGTTGTTTTGATTGTTTTTATTAGTCAACAAGGTGAGGGGTCTGATTCAAAAGTTGGGGCAGAACTACTTGACATTGTTCTCAAGAGGGTAAGTTATAACTCTGTTACAAGTTGTTTAGTTTATGTTTTAACCAAGGAAAATAGAGATGATCAAATAGCATATAAATTTATCTTTCTTAACAAATTGTTTTGGTCTCTTAGCAATGCATGGAATATGGATTTATAATTTGATATTGGCATGTTGATTTTATGTAGGAACGCTTGTGGTGTTTACCAAAGTTGCATCTTCAGATTGCCACTTTTTTATTCGGAATGTTTTTGGGCTTAAAATCATGTAGTACTTTTCAATTTTTAAGCAAGGTTTTACATAACGGTCCTCAACTGCAATTGCGGCTGCAACACGTCAAGGTATTTGGGGTGTCTGCGTCTGCAATTGCAGCCATATTCACCGTATTTGTCTGCAATATTAAGCATCGTGACAGAACTGCAACCGAAATTTAAAACCTTGTTTTTTAGTTATTATTGATTGATCTGCTGACAATTGGCATGGCCATAGTTTTTGCTGCAATGAATGTTGTCTGACTTTGATATTTGATTGACTAATTTTTGTTTTGCTTCCGGTAGGAGAGTTATGGGGAAGAATTTGCAAATCAGATACCTTCATCTCCTCCATATTTCTGTGGTTCTCCTCCAGTTCGGGCTTCTAATCCCTTGATCCAAGATGCTCGATTTGGAGATGAAGAGTACTCTCTTGTATCAACAATTTCATCGCCTTCAGGTTTACTGTCTCCATCTTCAGCATCTCGCAAAGCAGGATGTGCTAGGATGAAGTTTGGACTTAAACCGGCTGCAGTTAGAGTAGAAGGATTTGATTGCCTCAGCAGGGATTGCCAGAATTCCGGCATCCCGGCTGTTGCTTAAACATTCATAGAAGTGTATATAGAAGAAGCCAAGTGGCATTACTTATAAAACGTGACTTAACTAGAGAGAGTTTTGAATGTTTTGGAGGGAAGTAAGAAATTCAGTTAGTTGTGTATATAGCAAATGCTTTTTTGTATGGTGAGGTGAATCATCTCATTGTGAGTATCCGTGGCAAGTTTAGGGAGCTGCAGAAAAAGCAAACCTTCGGTTCTTGAGGTTTTATGTGTAGAGAGCATGTCCTTTTTGTAATATAAGGCGGTTGTATCGGAGTGTCTTTTAAACCATTTAGGCTATCACCGTAAGAGTGTTCTGTATAGGAATTGGTGATTTTGGTCATCGTCCCTGTAAATATATTTAGAGGTGACTTTGCAAGTATGTCTATTATATATTTAGTTATTCAACTTGTTTTCTGTTCCTAAATGCAATTTTAGTACCCATTTTGGATTTGTCAAAATGTTTGTTTAACTTGATTTTGCAATATACTCTTGTTTTTTTTGGATTTGTAAAAATCTTTACAAAATAGTCTGTTATGATTCCCATTCCTCCTTCTAGGCTTCCCATTCAGACGAAAAACATCAATCTGTTTTTTTAACACATTAGGTAGACTTTACCTGGATTTTTTATTTTTACTTAAATATATTTTTAGTACATACAATTTAATATTTTTTTGTTTTTTTATTTTTGTAAAATTATTTTTTGTTTTTATTTTTTACAAATTTATTTTGTTTGTAGTTTTTAAAATATTTTAGATAACATCTTTTTTAATATTCAAATCGTTGTTTAAAGTGTCGTAAGAATTAAAAATAAAGTAAATATAATTTATAAGAATTAAAAAAATACAAAAAATAAAAAGTAAAAAATGTTAAATTATAAGAATTAAAAATATATTTAAATATTTTATTTTTTACTTTTAAAGGGCGATGAATCTTAACTAGTTAAGCTTAGAGGCATGTTGAATTCAGGATGGCGTGATTGATTGGAATTAGGTCTTGTTTGAGTAAATTTTTTTAAAAGTATTTTTAAAAGAAAAAATTAAGAAGAAAAAAATAAGATGAATTTCTCCATAATTAAAAATAAGTTCTCTGTTAACTAATTTTTAGAAACTCATCAATATAAATAACATCTACAAATGAGCTAATGAAAAGCTCATTTTTTTTTTCTTCTTTTAGAAATATTTCTAAAAAAATTTACATCGAAACTCAGTTAATCCTGTGGCTTCCAAAATATGTGTAAAAAACTATATAGGTTTGCATTGCAATATAGGAATTGGCAGGATAATCGTTAGCTAGAAAGGAGGTTTGTATTGTATTCACAATATAATCTTTCTTGTTTTGTATTTATCATTAATTTTTTTATTGTAATTTATAAATTCAAATACACATAATTCTCTGTACTTTTTTTTATATAATTAATGCTAATTATTTTTTTCTTTGCGATAGTAACATTTCTTAAGGAAAGTAATAATAATTATAAAATATAATATAAAATATTTTAATTTATTTTTATATATTTAACTAAGTTATACACCAACGTAAATATATTATAAAATAATATTTTTAAACTATTTTTTTATAAATTAAAATAATATAAGATATACGTGATATATAAATTATTTTAATATATATATCAATGTTTATAATCATGTAAATATATTTTACATATACTCACTAATATATACTTAAAATTATTAATATATTAAAACTATAAATTATTAACTTAACACTCGTATAAATAAGACACAAATTATTATACTAATATATGATTAAATATCTGTATTGAAACTAATTTATGACGTATTTTGATTTTTGATAAATAATTAAATTTGTTTACAAAAGTGTGAGACTTTGATAATTTTATTTTTAAAAGATAAAATTTAAATTTAATTTTCAAATGTGACAAATGTAACAAATTAATTCTATAAATAATTTATTGATAAATTAATTCCTAAACTTTAGGATTTAATTTCAAATTAATTTTAAAAAATATAATTTATTATCAAAATGTTCCTTAAACATTATAATTTAACAATAAAATGATTTCATAAATATAATATAATAAGACTAATTTATTACACTTTTTCTATATTAAAAAAATAAATTTATATTTTTTATCTTTAAATAATCAATTTCCCACTACATCATACGATATTTACCCTTTGATTTATTTATTATCACACCTTTTTTCTACGGCATATATGAATTATGAGGTCTTCTTGAAGGGTGAAGACACTTTATGATTTAGTACTATTATTTAATTGATGATGGTTTACAATTTGTTATGCACGAGGTTATCTAAAAATCGTCCTGACCTGAGCCGGAATTTCATTGCAATAATATACTTATTTACTTCTTCTATCCTATTATAATTATATAAAAACTAAAATAATTATTATTTTAATTGTTTAATGTAACATTAATTACATTTTTCTAGTTATATCTTATAATATTAACTATAGATAATAAAATTTATAAATAAATTAATAATGATATAAAATTGATTATATAAAATTATTATTCTTTTTTATTTATTTATTTATTATTTTTTATTAATTTTTATAAAATAACTTAAAATAACTATTATTTTGGAATGGAAAGGGAACATATTTCAAACTGTTCATTCATATATCGATATTTTTCTGCATCAGCAGTCGTTAATTGTTCTCATGAATTGGCTTCTACTGTAGTCTTTCCACGGTCTCCAATTCCAATCTATCTTCAGGCAAATAATTCTTCTCGTTCATTCCCTGATTCCCATCCTCTACATCCTATTTCTTCTGTCCTTTCCTGTGAAATTTGTTCAACCTCATACAAAAACCTTGTGCTTATATAATGCTCTTGCTATCATTGAACCCACCTCTCCTAGAAGTCCTATTCAGTTAATAGTTAATTTGGTTGCTAGTTTTTGTTATTTCAGTTTTCTCTTTGTCTTTGATAGAATTCTCATCACCTTATCTGTTAGTTAGAAGGCTTATCATCTTTTGTACATAAAATAGAATATGGTTCGTATGATCAATTAAATTCAAGTCTTTTCGTTCAGGTGATTTTTCCTCTAACAAAGGGGAAGGATGGATTAGATCACGCAGATCCAATAAATAGTAGAAGTAGAAGCCTTTCAAGGGAAGGGAATTCCGTGTTAAGTCTACATGTAAATCTAATGTTGTAACTTAATTTATGTATCACTTCAGTTACTTTGCTCTTCTTTTTTTTTCTTTTTCTTTTTTTTTAACTGTACTTGAGTTACTTTGCAAATAGTGTATGTTTGGATATATAACACCAAGAATTAATTTTATTCTTTTAAATTATGATGGTATCATGAAAAACTCGAAGCAATTATTTATTATTTTCCCCTTATCATGAAAAAATAATCAATTATTTCTCACTATAAATCTAATCTAAACACAATAAGTTTATCAGACCATATTAAGAAGATATTAACATGGTCAACTTTAATGAATGTCTCAAATCAAATAATATTTTTTTTTAATTTTCATTTTAAGAGTAACAGTGTATTTAGGCAAGCTATTAGAGAATTAATTTTAGATGACATATGAAAAGTAGTGATTTATATTTTTTAAAAATTACATTGAAATTAATTTGCAATAAAATAATTAGTTAGGTTGTACTAATAGTGTTAAGGTTTTTTTACAATATCATCAAATTATAAATTTGTACGTAGATAAAATTATTGACTTTTATATATAAATATCAATATTCATCTCTAAAGTGATTTCTAATAATATCGATTGATAAGATACAAATCTATATTTTTTTTAATGAAATCTGGCATTCAAAGCTCATGCCAAGGATTATATAAAAATCAAAGGATGAACAAAAGCATGGGGACGTGAAGGAGAAATAAAAATAAAATAAAAGAAACATATAGTTAGGTATTCCTATTCTATTTTTGCAAAAATCCTCACTAATTAATAAACTGATGAATACTATCTGACCGAAAAAAATCCTGTACTGAAATAGCAAAGGAGGCAATCTTGTCACAAGTATTAACCTCCCTATAAATGTGAGAAACACTAAAGTTCATGTTGGAGATAAGAAGGCAATTGGACAATCTAGTTTTGAGTCTCCAAGGAACTATATTTACATTGCTAAAAACTGGAAGCACAAGTTGAGAATCACATTCGAGTCAAAGATTTGACCATCCCTTAAAAGAGGAAATCTCAATGGCTAACATAGCACCAATTAATTCTGATTGATAATATATATAAAAATCTATTCATTGACCATGTATAAAAATTAAAGACTTTGTAATAAAACTTAATTAGTATGAAATTCTTAGGAAAAATTAATAAGTGTTTTCAAGGAACTAATTAATGACAATTTATGATTTGATGCATATGGTTTTTGTGATCGAAGAAGAATGGAGGAATGATTTTTCATGGATTTAGTGACTTTATCAGTGCCTTGTCAGGGTAGCAATGCAGGAGACTTATCACATGTGAGGCTTCTCTTTGAGAACTCTCTTTGAGAAAAATATTCAAGAGTAGATATTATCCTAGAAGCTAATGATCGGAAGGATTTCAGTACTCCTCTCCAGCTATGCTTTGCATAGCATTATCAGCGCCTGATAGGGGCTCAACATATATGGGTAATTGGGAATTATAATGTAAATATCTTGCAACTTTTAAATCCTTCTTTCTTTGCGGAATCTTATCACACCACTCTGGTGAACTGAAATGTTAATAATGCATATTGCCTTTTAATAAGTAATATGTAAATCACACTTCTACATTAATTTTAGTTAGGAGAGATAATAATTAAATATGTTGTGAGCTCATAAATTTTGTTATTTTTAATAAATTTTAATCAATAAGATATAATGTGTTTGATGGAGTATGAGAGAAATTATATTTCTAATATTTTTATTACACTAATATAACTTACACAAACTATTGTATCATTCATTCTATAGAATATATGATTTTTATCGATCCATTTTTAAAATACTGTACTGTATTATCTTTGATTGATTGTGTTGAATTTTGTGATTTTTATTGGTGTTCCCTCTATTATTATGCAATAAACTTTGCTAAATTCCAAACTTTGTCAATTTGCTGAGTTTTGGTATTCATTAAGTGTTTTCTTTCATCCTCTTCCTTTTTTCTCGATGTTAATTAAATTTGTTAACTCTACTATATTTTATCAACCCTAGTATAATGTGGTATCCATTAAAAAAAACTTAGTCAAATCTGGTAAATTTCAAACTTTGTCATCCATCTCTACTATAGTTTGGCATCCATTAAAGAGAGGAAGGAGAATTTTTTTTTTCACCATCTTCCTTTTCGCTCTCTCCTTTTTCGTGATAGAATGGTCTAATTTCAAAATATTTTTTTAAAGCATAATTAAGAGTAAAAATAGGCTAGATCAAAACTAAACTTTGTTAAGTTGAACTTGACTTTGATTCAAAATACTTTGTCTAAGTTTGACATATTTATCTATCATAAATCTTTTAACAAAGTTGAACTTGACTTTGATTCAAAATATTTTGTCTAAATTTGACATATTTATCTATCATAAATCTTTTTTGAAAGTCTAGTTTGACTTACATAAATTTTTTTGTCTAACTTACAAGTTTGTTTAAGGATATGCTTTGTGATAGTTAGAGTTGAATTTAAGTATTCCAGACTTTATAAGAATTAAGTTTAACTCATTTATTTGATATAAATATATTTTAATGTCTAATTTAATATC
>PYAF01001986.1:2124647-2136295 GCA_007407185.1 Glycine tomentella
AGTTAGTAATGAGTAGCTGATAATTTGAAATTATTTACTTAGTAGTTTATGTATATTAACGATTGTATTAATTCTTAATTCGTAATTAAGAGATCAAAGTTAAGAGAGAAATATAGTAAATTAATAAAGACTACGTAATTATTATTAATTACAGTAGTATAGGAAAAAAACAATTTCTTTGGCCAAAACTCCAAAGTTACTTTAATTAATGTCGAGTAGCTGATAATTTGAAATTGTATTTAATTAGTATTTATTAATAATCATCTTAATTTATAATTTATAATTAATCAATGTAAAGACCAAAAAAATTACAGTAATAAACTTACATTACACGATTCAAAGAAATCATATTTAAAGCTAACCCATCACAAAAAAAAAAATATATCTTTTTCAAGAATTCTTAATTTAAGTAATTTACTTATTTACCCACGCCATGGGTGGGTGCATATCTAGTTTCTTCTAGGTTACAATGTGTAATGAATGAACTTAATTTGTTATGGTTATAATCCTTTAAAGATTTTGTATTTTTATTTTAGTCACTGCTATTATAGCATTACCTGTTGACATAACAATGATGTTAATAATTAATTAGCTTATGCCACTAAATAGTCTAACAAATAATCACGTATAACTTATGTTGATACATTGTATTTTTAAGTCTCTTATCAACTAATCTCTGTATATATTGATTGTATAATTTGTCTTTGTCTTTCTCGTTGAGATGTATTTATGAGAGTCTTGTATTTAGGTTAGAGTACCATTTTACTCTATTTATTTTGTTTGTAAAAAAAATTATACAATTTAGAAGGACCAACCCAATAGAAAGTGGGATCTAAAGAAAACTCTTGTTGTTTAGAATGGGTTGTGTCCTGTCTAAGAATGCAATAAAAGGCTAACTATCAATTGAGGCCTATGAATAAATATCTTGATCTTTTTTTACCAAAATGGTTAATTTTGTAAAACTATTTATCAATATGGATGTTTTAGAAAACTATTTACCTATAGAGTGATTTTTGCCAACTAAGGTTTACAAGAGGTTACTCTTAGTAGTGCTTTGTGTTTTTCATTTGTCTTGTAACAGGATATGCCACTTTGATTGACTCCTTCTTTTCAAGCGTTTTGTCAATACAAGAGACATCAACATGTGTATAGCCAACAAGAGGCATCACCCCATTAGGCTCCACATGTGTAAAAACATGTATTTAACATCGATCAAGTTGACTTTAAAAAAGAAAATCCTACATTAAATACTTGTTTAGTGACTAAATTTCATTGAACATTTTCACTCAAAATGCCCGTGTTTGGTTCAATTGTTCATACTTTTTATTGTTGGTTTCATTAATTTTTTATTTTATATTAAATTTTTAAATAAAAAGAGTGATATTTTTATATTTATTAGAGAAAACAAAAAATATTTTCTTAAATGAAACAAGTTCTAAGTAGTTTTTGGTATATTTGTTGTTTTCATTTTTAATTTTTTTTTGTGGTGGGGGGTGTTAGTGGGTGTGTGGGCCGACAAAATGTAATATTATTGCCTCTTATTTTATGATTTTTTTAAAGAAAATGATGATAAAATTTCATAAAATCATAAACCCAAAAAAATGCTATTTTTATAGTTATTAATAACAATGTATAAGTTTAAAATAAAAATATAGAATACATCAAATATCATAAATTTTTCTTTTAAAAAAATGAAAGAAAAATGCACAAAATGACTAAAAAAATGTATGTTGTATCTCATAAAATATGTTTAGCGTCAACTTTTCTTTTAGAAAGTTGACTTGATCGACATTAAATAATCGAAAAAAAAAGTATCAATCAAAATGATATATCTTATTACAAGTCAAATGAAAAATATAAGGTGTCACATTCAGGATAATGCTTCTACATCCTACTTGAAAAAAATAATTCTTGATAAGTAAATAGTTTTATAAAATACCCACTTTGGTTAATATTTTTTTTAACATAACTCATTTTGATAAAAGAAAAAAGTCAAATATCTTATTAGGCTAGAAACTCCATATATATATATATATATATATATATATATATATATATATGTATGTATGGATGTACGTGTGTATGTTTACTGTGGTTAATTTGACTTATTTATGTATGCAACAGGCTAAGGTGAGTAAGGAATATATCCAAGCCATCACTCTAGGTACAGCGTTGATGACCTTAATGGGGGCAATACAAGCCACAGCCTTTGCCCTCTGTGCTGAAAAGATTGGAGTCAATGGAAGTTGGGATCCAGTATTAGGCTTATCACAGCACTTTTTTCAGTATATATGCTAGTTTTCAAAATTAGTTCAGGTACTGATATAATGAATGATTATATCTATGAGACTAAAATTTAATTTAATTTGTGGCACTGGCTGCAGGGAACTGTGATCTCTGGATTTGTGATTATTGCCACAACATGGTGTGTAGGGAAGAGAGGTCCATTGTATGCATCTGTAGTCAACCCCTTTGCCTTGTGCTCGTGGCTTGTTGCTTCCGTCTCTTATTACAAGAGCACCTATACATAGGAAGGTACATATATACGCTATGACGTACGTCGTAGCTATATAGTTTATTAAATACTATATGGATATCAATTAATGAGACGTATTGTAACTTGCTAGAAATTAATATTTCTTTCTCACCATTTTATTCACATAATTATTTTACACCTTGTTCAGTAAAATTGTTGCACTACAAAACAAAAAAATTGTCATTAAGCTTTTTGTGAAGGGGTGATTAAAAAAATATTTTTTGTCACTAAATTTCATAGCTAATTAATCCAATATTAATTTCTTTTGGTGTGGATAACTTGTTCTCCTATAGAAGATTATCTGATTCATTACTGCTTGTGTTTTGGAAACATGCATGTTTATTGTTCAGTGTAATTGGAGCAGTGCTAATTGTGTGTGGTCTGTACATGGTGCTTGCAACTCAGTTAGTGTCATCATTAGAGAACACCGTAGAATTTGGAGTGACTGAGGTTGTTGTCGTGTCTACGACAGAGAATAGTGATCGTGACAACAATAGCCACATCAATTGTAAGAGCAACATTGTAACGAAGGCTCATTATGAAGGTGGACATGGACTAAATGACATTGACAAAAACGGGAAGCTCGAAATGAAGTAGACAATATAGATAGACACATGCATGGTCGATTGTTAAAGCTTAATAGTTTTTTTTAATGCACAAATCTTAATTTGTTAGTTTTGTTAGAATGTTATTTAGGAGATAAGAATATTTGACTTTCCTCTCTTCTCTTATTCGTCATTTTTTCAATTTCCGAGTCAATCTTATATTTTAAAGTTTAATAGAATATGGATTCTTAGAATGCAGTGTAATTATCAAAGCAACACAAACACTGATTATATTTTCTTAAAATCATGATATTTTTAGTTTAGTAATAAATCAATCAAATATTGGCATTTTAATTTTTCGTAAAATTTTCGTATCCTAATCTTTTCGTACTGTTTACTAATGCTCATTCAACTTTACTTCTTGATTAATAATACCAAAAGATGAGAATAATAATACCAATGGAGTGTAATCTTTGACTCAAAAAGTTATAAAAAAAAATTCACATGCATCAGTGTCACCTTTAATTTACGGCTATGTTTAGACTGAAGTTTGCAAAGTATTTTTTTTTAAATTTTAAAATTCCAATGCATCAAATAAATAAAGAAAAAATGTTTTATTTTAGTATTAATATTTATTCTAAAGTAATTATTGTAATTTATAAATTAGTTATATTTTATGAATAAATGGAGATTACAAACTAAACAACGACTGGAGCCATAAGAAATTAAATACTTTTTTTTTGAGTTATAAAAAATGTGTTTTACCACTTTTACGAAAATGTAGGATTTATGAGAGTCTGGAGCTTTAATTTTTCTTAATTTTAAGTTGCGGGATAAGGTAGTTCTAGCTTAGCTTGCACTCACCACATGAACAAAAACTTAACTAAGTCAGGGACGGATTCACTGCAGTCCGCAAAACTTATATTAATAATCTTCCCAAAGAACAATTTTCTTAAATATTTTTCCTCCACAAAATTTGTGTAAAGAAATTTAATCTTGTCATAAAAAAGTCAATTAGCTAAACGAAATGTCTTATCTGTTTCTTTCTCTTATTGCAGTCTTTTCCACAAATATTGCAATCAAATGGGCCCATTATTTAATAATTAATCCAAAGTTAAATGCACGGAGATAGATTATAGTATACTATTATCTATATCAAACCTCACAAACTCCACACAGCTAAATGATTAACCAGTTAGTAATCCATGATAGCAGCTACGAGTTCCAAGTAAAAAAGAAAGGATTTGGATCTCTCAATATTAACAGGATATGGATATAGTCACCTTATAGCTACAGAGAAAGATATAATAAGTAACATGACTCACTATGATTGGTTCTAGGACCCTCTAATTATATGTAATAAAAGTTATAGTCTTCTCTCAACAGCATGATCATATCACGCTGTTTACTGATACGAGAGAAATCAAATTCAAAGAAGAATTAGAAGTAGACTTCAGATTATATATCAGCCAATGATCAGATTCTAACAAATATTGGGATTCTGATGGTTCAAGAAAAAATGTTTTTGGTAAGTAACAAATTAGAGAACTTGATCAAAGCCAACTGTATTTGGCTTTATGTTGAATTTGGATTCGTGTGGTCCTTGCAAGACTACAATTATGATTTGTATGTTGCGGAAAGGAGTGAAGAAATGTCCCAAACAAATTAAAGGCTAGCATATCAATGAAATTGTAGCAGACTGGACAAGTAACTACTTGATTTTAATTAAGAACATGCCGAAGTTGTAAGAGTTATTTGGTGTTGAAAGTTCAGTAGCTACATGGAAACAGGAGTATAAATTGAACATATTTACTTCACGTTGGATTGGATTGGATTGAACGCTTATTCTTAAGTTCAAAGTTACAGCTATTAGTTAGGGAGCACCTTTTTCTACTTGAGTTCTTATTTCTAGCCTTTTGCTTTTGTACTGTTGGATAGTTTATGTCCTTTAATATAAGCACTCCATTTTTACCATTATGTGGAATTGAAATATAACTACTTATAGATTAACTCTATTGCATAGTTTTGGGAATGAAGCAAACCATTTATTCATGTGATCTCATACATAATTCATTTGCTGATTTGCATTTGGAACCAAAGCAGTTGAGGATGATATTTCCCATTTAAAAAAAAAAAAAGAGAACAAAATGGGAAAAAAAGGTTCTTACAAAGTAAAAATGAAACAAACGAATCCCAAGAAAAGGGTCTTGTAAAATTGAAGTTTAGTAGCCAGGGGGCTTGTAGGCAATGAAACTGATGCATTGGACTTGGCGAACATTGTCGAATTCAATGATACGAATGAAAGCAGTAGGGTATGCCTTAACGGCCTCATCAACCTCCTTCAACACCTGAGCTGAGTCTGTGCACCCAAACATTGGTAGCTTCCATCATAGTATCCAGGTGATCGGTGGTTCTCACGGTACACAAAACCTTTCTGCACTCACACACACCAAATGTAACCATCAATATTCAAAACCAATGGAGAGTTGCATTGAAACTAATTAATTCACCTCCAACTCGAATTCCAAGCAAGGAATCCATCCATTCCTAAGGTATTCTACTTCCTTTAACAATTGCTCTCGTGTGAGTGGTGGCAGATAGGATAGTCTCAAACTTCTTTTTGCCAATCGGAGGCCATACCTTGTAGTAAGGGGTTATAATTAGTTAATAAACTTTTATTTGCATTGTGTGTTGATGTGTTACCTGCATGCATTGTACTCTTCCAGTGTTGCTTGCGATAGAGGTAATGTCATAGTTAGTTTTTCTAACTGGGAAGCCAGCCATAGACTTGAGGCCAGTAAATGGAGCCACCAAGCTCCCCCGGTTAACGGTGGTAACAGCTGGGGAGGACATCATAGAGGAAGCCATTTCTTTTTCCCTGGTCAACTTCTACTCACATTCTGATAGCTGTTTGTTTGTTTGAGATGCAAACCTTCTACTCGAAAACTTGCTATATATAGAGACCAAATGACCTCAAAAAACTGAGGGGATTAACTGGTGCCTAATCTCAACCGTTGGATTGTGAAAATGATTGCATTGTAGTATATTAGCCACACCAGAATGGAAAATTTTGAATGCTGGCCTTATGGAATTTTGTGACCATCCCTTCTTTACAAATACTCCATCTATCATGTAAGGCATGGGTTAAGCTAAATGACCTTTCAGGGTAGGAAAAATTCAATGGAAAGAACCTTCTCAAGTCTCAACTTACAATCTCTTGTCCCTTTTGTTGGGTATTTGAGTTGAGAATGTGCTTCTTTCTTCACTAGTGCATGCATGGCAAAATCCTTTCTACATTTCCCTCAAAAGCAAAGTCCAAAGTGGATAAGCAAAATGAAATATGAAGCCAAAGCAAGAAGAATTGACTGATTAGATGCATACCGTTCATAGTTGTTTAATGGACAAGCTTATATGTGGAAATTGGAAAACATCGATCATGACCGATCATTATGTGATTGATAAACTTTAGCAAAACATACAATGAAAACCAAAATTGTAAATCATAAGACAGCCTTATCTTGCACATGATTACAACTTACAAATATCAGAAGTCACGTATTTTCAAGTTCCCTCTCTCCCACTCCCTTCTTGATTCAACCAAATTGAAACTCAGAAATGAAGCTGGTACCTGAAGATAAATTGCATGATGTGACAATTTTTTCTTTTAAAATATAAGGACCAGTTAGCGAAATAAAATCTGGACCGTTAGATTTTTTTTGTCTTTTCATCTCAGCTTTCAATTACTTTGGATGGAGTATGGAAGTTTAATCCGTCATGCAGGCTTAAAGATCTTGTGTTGGCTGTGAAGAGGTTTGAAGAGATGCCTCGGTTGTTTTGCTTGATTTTAACTGTGACAAGATCGTTCCTAGAAATGGCAAGAGGAAACCATGCATAACTCACCGCGGACCCAAGTTTATGTCAAACAAACAACTCTTTAAAGCAACATATTTCATTCATAATAATTATGAGATGACGTGTCTCTGAACTGACAATATAGTCATCTCTCATTTACTGGAGAATGTAAGAGTGAATTAGCAGACCAGAAGAAGCCATTACTTGTGTGGTGAAGCCGTGAAGGCCAGAGCCCTATATAAGTTACAAGAGATGAAAAATGCAAGAGGCTGGTTTTCAGAGTAAGATCAAATTGTTAATTAGAATGATTAGATTAGGCTTAATTGCTTGAGTATAAATCTGGCAAGTGTTAGAGAGAACCGTGAGAAAATTGATTTGGCAGAAAATAATGGAAGAAATTTTGTGGAGGGGACTTTCTTCACTTTTCCCTTCCATATCAGACCCGCCCAATTTAAAGCTCCAGTTTATTGTGGTCAACAAGTTTAATAAGCCACCCGAACTGGTTACCTAACTGGTTAGACGAACCAGCCCAAACCTGTTAGTTAGCTATATATACCTAACTACCTTAATCAAATTCCTCAAAGAACTAATCATCGCAAATTTGATGAAACAACGATCTATTCACCCAAAAACCTTTATATTAGAGTAGTGGCATCAGGACGTTAGCAGCAGCCAGTAGTAGCATTTGATTTCCTATTAGTTTCTTTCTACTGCGGGATAGAAACATGATCTATATATTTCATTTTTTCACTTTACTTTTTCGTCACATAACAAGGTCTAAGACTTACAGTGACATTTGTTTCAAAGTAAATAATTATATTCCCAGCAATGACATTTTCAGGTATACATCACCAAAAATGTTTTACTAACATGAGTAAATTATTCATGGGAATATTTTAAAAATCCAAGAAACAAGTTGGTGTGGGAATGAAGTTACTAGCTGGGTTACAAGATAATTTCCAAAATTCCTGTGGGAACACGCACCCCTCACCATGAAAATGAACACAGGAATGTCATATTCCTAAGTTCACATTCCCAGGAATAACATAACAAAGCTTGAAAGTTGAAACAAACACAATAAGTGCGAGGGGAGTCATAATTAGAAAACATGTTCAATTGAGGTTTCTACACATATAGCCGTAATATTTAACCCTCAAACAAGTTCTGCCATACAGTTAATTTCTTCGTTCCAATTGGCATACATATGAAATTTTAGTTAAAAAATAACTAATACAATTAAAAGAAGATATCAAGCAGACGCAATAGTGTAGATAAAGTGGCATCGAGCATTGCCTTCATAGATTAGTTCCCCTGTATTTTATGGATTTAGACTTGGGAACATTATCTTCAGGACACCTATGATGTTCATGCCAAAATTCAATAAATGCTTAGATTCCCAAATATCATCATCTCTGGCTAAATATTAACTCAGAAACATTGCTCCTACTAATCCAAATGAGAAGTAAACTAGTAAGTGCTTTCCTCAATCACTCGAAACAAGATGATGGAAATGACACAGTCTGTTCTGTTCTGGTCTTTAAATTTCAAAATATTACGTATAAACAACAACGAAATAAAAAGAATCAGTCTTAATAACTATCTATTCCAAAGACACTGATTATTTCCAGTTTTCAGAAAAACAACAATAATCATTCAGCTCCTCTCTCAATTTCACTACGTCACCAATAATGTCCAGAGCAAATGACCTAAACACTAAACAGCATTCACCAATCCATGGCTCATGCCTCAACATTCAGAGAAACACAACCTCGACTAACAATTAATCTCTTAAAAAAAAAAAGCGAGAGAGATGATAAGTTTAGTTTCGCAATTCTGAACACCATCAGTCAACTCAACGAGCAATGCTTTGCCACGAAATCGCCGCTTTACGTTTGTTCCTGTGCGCCCACGCGTCGCTATTCCTTCTCCAATGCCGAACCTCCAACTTCTCCTCCCCTTTCGCACGCTGCGCGAAGAACGGAGCCCTCGTCGCCGCAACCGCGAACCTCGGAATTCCGAGCGAAGAAACCGATTCCGATTCCGATCCCTTGGCCTTGGACGCCAACGCAGACAGAAAAAGCTCTCTGGAGGATGTTCCAGCATGAGCGTGCGGCAGCATCGAATTGAGAGCGAAAACGCCGCGAATGCTGTTAGAGTCGGTAGCGGCGGGATCGAGATGGAGGAGCTTGGGCGAAGCGGCGTTGGCGGAGGCGGCGCGGCGGCGACGGTGATGAACGCCTTCGATCCAGCGAACGAGGGCGATTTTGGAGGAGCGGTTAGGGTCGTACTCGATCCTTTCGACGACACCGAGAGAAGAAGCGGTGTTCCGTTTGTGATCGACGGTTCGTTGCAAGCGCTTAGCTCCGCCGCCGCGGTGGAAGGACGTTATGCGCCCCGCCGAGTTGCGACCGGCGGTCTTGCCTGTTCCGAAGGTGAACTGCCTCAGTGCTCTCTTCACGCCAGACATTTTTTCTTCTTTCCGTCTAGGGTTCGTCAATCTCGTTTCCTACTCTTACACTGTTTTCTTCAGCTTAGCGTCATTCAGAGTACAACAATTCTAATTACCTAATATTATATATATATATATATATATATATATATATATATATATATTCAATCTCTGTATTTTCATTTACGTGTTATTTTTAATTTTTTTAATAGTTTACTTAGTTGTTAAAATTAAATTATAATTCAGAAAATGCGCTGTAATAAATTCTGATGTAACATATTTATATAAATGGATGAAAAAATTATAAAAAATTTAAATTAAAATAGGCTAAATTATAATTTTGATTTTCTAAATGAAAAGTATGTTTTATGTTATTATTATTTATTAAACGATAAAGAATTAAAAATTTTGTGGAACCAGTTTTAATTATTAAAAAAACTATAAAAACTAAATGGAACAATTAAAATAAGGTAGACCAAAATCATTTTACAATTAAGCTAAGTTATTTTTATTAATATTATTATTTATTAAATGATAAAGAATTTAAAATTTACTTTTGTTTTAAAAATATTAAAACTAATTTCTAGTATAGATTATCAAAATATTACTAGTATTTATTTATTCGGTGACTTAAATTAGGAGTATAAATGTTATATCAAAGAATATAACATCTTGACATTTTTTTAATAATAAGTTGTTTCATTTTAAGATCAAGGTAATACAAACATATATTAGAAGTTTAACTCAATTGATTGTATATGATTTGTAAATACTATAAATTTTTTATATCATATTTAATTGTTAAGTATAAACAAATAATACAAATATATTTTGATGAGAAATTTACTATTGAAAAATAAAGATTTTTGTAACAATTTTAACAAATTTATTGTAGCAATTTTAACCACTAGATATTTAAATGCTATAGAACAATAAGATACTTTGTATTTTGGCAAGCTTGGGGATCACACACCCCAATGAGAAACTTTATTTAAAAATCACAAGAAAATGGAGCACTAATCACATCAACGACAATAAAGCTAGTTAAAAAAGAAGGGGGAATAAAAAAATGTTAACATCTCTTTGACTACTAGACAAACCATGTGTAGCAAGCACATCATCGACCTGGTTAGCCTCTTCGAAGATATGGCTCTATTCTAGGGTGGAAGCTAACACCTTTGGTAGAGATAGTCTCCACTACTAGAGAAGATGCATGAAAATCAACAAATATTATAGTCGATTTAAATGCTATAATAACTGTAATTTTTAATATTGGTAAAATAATCTCTTATAAATGGACTTATAAGCTTTGGGCTAGAACGAATCAATTAAGTCGAAATAAATTCAAGCCTAATTTTGGCAATTGTTAAATATACCTCCCATTATTAGATATACCTCTTTTTTCATTTTTATTTGGTCAAATGTCCTATTTAATCTTTTATCTTATTTGTTTAATTAAGTTTGATCCTATATCTTTTAGAAAGATCATTTTGATAATTTATCTTTTAAAATTGATTCAAATTAACCCTTCTTTCAATTTAAAGTTAATATTCTTAAGTAGTTTGTAGATAACAACGATTTTTAATAGCTACAAAATGAAAAAATTCAAAAATTCAAAATTTCAAATTAAAAAATCCTAATTCCCAAATTGAAAATCACAAAGTGGATGATGTCGATGGTGAAGGCTCAACTTTTCTTCCTCTTTGAGCTTTTTCTAAGGCGATCGATGAAACAACACTTTCCTCCCCAAATTATGAGATTTTCATAGTTGAAACCTGGTGTTGCGTTTCAAATCCACAACGTTCACAGATCTCAATGTCTTTTATTATGAGATTTGGGGCTTTATTTTTTTAATTTTTTTGTTTTTCTGATCAACTTTTGCAGATCTGGGGCATTTTGCGCATTTGAATTTTTATCTAGAATTTGTTGTTCCTAAACCTGGTGTTGTGTTTTTGACAAATTTGGGAAGTTGGATTACGGTTAGGATTGGGGTGGTGACACGATGGTCGTGCACCACTAATCTTGGTGCATTAGCTACGTAGTCACTTCTGTCGTCCACAACAAAGCGAAGGAACTTGTGCAAATGGGAATTGCTTTACGGGATAATGACTTCGTGGCGTGTGGAAAAGAGGACCCACATAGGTCGCCAAAATGTAAGAGGTCATCGACATTGTCAAGGAGGAGGAGGAGGTTATGTGGCTTGAGGTTTGAAGAGAAAGAAATGGGGAAGGAGAATAGAGAAAGAGAGGAGAGAGAAAGTAAAGAG
>PYAF01001986.1:2136395-2155098 GCA_007407185.1 Glycine tomentella
ACCCCCCCCCCCCCTAAAAATACCCATTTTTATCCACAATCTAAAATTAGAATTGTTCCATTATAGCAATTTCCTTTCTACCAAACGGTGAATTTCACAAATGTGCCCCTAGTTTGGAATTGGAACTTCGAACAAGTCACTCAATGGTGGCAATGACACAAAAATAGTGGGAAAAAGAAAAAAAAATTGTAACTAAGGAAACAGTGTAATGCAGCATTAGACTAAACAGTCCCAAAAATGTAACGATTGTTTGAACTTTTTTGTCTATTGGACCAAATGATGCTCATGGAACCCAAACTCCCACAAATCAGCATGAAACTTTGCTTCTGCAACTGAAACAAGTGTCCTTGTTAAAACTCCATCATATTCGGTTAGGACTAATGGATTTAAGAGGCATTTGGCAGAAAAATATTCCATTGATAAACAAAATGAGCTTAAGAGGTATTTGGCTTAAAAATGTGTAGATATTGATGCTAGTTTTGATGTTATTGTTTGGTGGAAACAAAATGCCTCGAGGTTTCCCATACTTTCAAAAATGGTTAGAGATATTTTGGTCACTCCTATTTCAACAGTTGCTTCTGAGAGTTCTTTTAGCACTGGGGGTAGGGTTATTGACTGTTTTCAAAGCTCTCTAAATCTTGAAATGTCATAGGTACTAATTTGTGCATAAAACTAGTCAAGGCCAATTTTACCCAAATTGAAAGGACTCAAAATTACTAAAGACATTGAAATTTAAGAGAAGATTATAATTGGCACTGATTTACTTTTATTTCTTATCCAATTTTTGTTGTTGTTATTGAGTTGTATATAAGTTAATTAATTATATTTTTCCAATGTTTCACATAATTTCTCAAAGCCTCAATATGGGACATCAAGAGGAGTTGGATCTATAGTTGGGGTTGGTCCATCACCTCAGTCAGAGCCCTTGTTGTGACTGTACATTGTTTTAATTGTTTGTGACCTAATTAAACTAATTTTGTTAATTTTAGTTAGTGAATTATGTTTTTTGGTTGTGATCTAATTGGTTTTCTTAACAGTTTAAAACCTTATTTTGCTATTTTGAAGCCATTTGTTAGAGATAGGGCTTAAGACTGAATTTGTAATCCTTTTTTGGAATATATGCCAATTAAATATGTTTTGCCATGTGCATTTGGTCACTTAAGATTTGGGTTTTTTTGGTAACCTTTTAATCTCCTAAGTTATGTTTTTTAAAATGTTATAAATTTTTTACTATGAGTTTGCTGATATGTGTCGTTATTATTTTTTTTACTTGCAATTTCATATTTGGAATCCATACATGGAGTTGGAGATTGCTTTTACAATTGGTGTCATGTAAAAGGTGTGCTGGATTCATTTTAACTAAAGATTGTGATGGATGCAATTTATGAATAATTGAGTAATTTTCTTTTGGCCTAGTTATTTTGAAGGTGAATCATTTTACTGTAGCTAAATTGTAAATTCATTTGATAATTGGTACTTGAGGTTAAGGTATGTGAGAGATTATAAATATAGTATATATGTGACAGATTATTTTGATACCTTTTATAGAAAATTAGAAGGTGATAGATTGTTTCTTCTGTTCAGTCTCTTCAATAATCAGTAAGATGAACTTTTTGGGTTTGATACTAAAGTAGTAAGAAACTTGAGAGAATGTGCTTGTTGATTATCCACACAAGTTGAGTTCATGTTGTGATTGTAAATTGGTCAATTTCAGGAGGGAAGTAGCAAGTGGGAAGGAAACATATTGGTTGTGCCAACTTCATTGAAGTGCTTATGTAAAGTCCCATTGAGTTAATAATTATTTGGTAAGAAAACATTGTATTGGATATAATTGGTGTGTACTATTTTTGTGTATATAATGATTTAGATTTAGTTCAATTATTATTTTAAATAGTTGACTATTAATTGTTTTCTCTCTCTCTCTCATTAAAGCAGTAATGGAGCAATATATTTCTAATGTATGGGACCACTTCACAAAGCTTCTTGAAAATGAAACTTGAAATATAACTGCGACAAGTAATTATTGTGGTGAAAAATATTTATGTGGTACTAACTATCACGGTACCTATAACTTAGCTAACCATTTGACATCACATTTTTGAATTTTTGCATGCTATCCTTAATCACGCCAACCAAGAAGTTAATGAAACTCAAAATGTTTAGCTCTTTTAAGGACAAGGTATAAATTTAGAAGATTTCATTTAATAAAAAACGGAAACCCAATGACTTATACAATATGACCATTGTACTAACAACACTGTTATTTGTTAGGTGAAGAAGCAAATTGAGGTTTTGGTCTTATAGAAGGAAGACTCCTCACTATGAAAGTTGGAATTAGATGTTACATGATGTCGTGAAGATGCAAATTGACAATTGTTGTTAAAATGTAAAATGTAATTATTATTATTATGGCATGTAATAGCCTATAGGAGTAGTACATTATTAGGTTGAATATTTGGTGCTTTAAAATTTTTCTAAGCTTTATAGATTTAGGTTGTATTTGAACATCATTTACTCATTTGTTGTTTTATTTTTAGCTGAATTCGTAGCTTTCTGACCATTTAATTTCAATTAAAGAGCCTAATACAAAATTTTATGGACATTAAACAACAAAGAAAAAATTGAATGATAAAATTTGGCTTGACAATATGGGCCAAATCCAAATGAATAAATAAAATAGAAATTTGAAAAAAAAAATTAAAGCCAAAGTGTCTTGCCCCAATATTGGCACAACCCATTTGGATCTAAGTGACTCACCCATAACTCGCCCAACCCGAACCCGTCCAACTCAAAGACGAAAGATGGTCGAAATTGGGTTTGTTTTGTAACTTATCGAATTGGCTCGGATTGCCTAAGTTGGGCTCAAACCCACTCGAACCTAACCCATGCTTAGCCATATCGAAATGTGTTATATGTTCTGTAAACTTATTTTTGTGGGAGAATAAAAAAATTTGAAAAGAAAGGTATCTTAAAAAAAATATGGAAATATTTACTTAACAACTATCCAAATTTTTAATGACTCAACCTAACTTATATTAAACTAATTGAATCAAGTCATCGAATTTGACCCATTTAAAAATCTCTACTATTTAGGATAATAAACATTTTAGAAATATTCCAACTATTTTTATCTTTATTTAGTTTATTTATTTATATTTTTTTAAAATTTGAGACAATGTCAAATATTGTATTTTAATTTATCTTTTTAACCAAATGTTTATTTCTACTTAATTCTGAAATATTTTACACAGAGAGAAATGATAACGAGAATCCTATTAAAAAGTTAAATAATATATAAATAAAAATCTTAATCACAGGACATTTTTTAACTTTATTTCCATCTTTTAAAAAAGATAATAGAAAGAAATAGACACAATATTTTATACACTTAACATAAGTATGAAAGAGATGATAACACAAATTATATTAAAATATATTTATTATAATTCATAATCTACATGTCATATTTTAAAATAACGAAAGGAGGAAGCAAAGTAATAGCCTGACGATGATAATTAAAATAAAACCCTCAACCATATGAACTCAACTGAAGAAATGAAAAAGAAAAGCAGAAAACATTTGACCTTCACATGAAAGCATATTTCAATGCAACAAATAGATGCCTGTTTAGAGGATTTAAGCATTTAGCTTCATCGAAAAAGTTGAGAGAAGATAGGAGTTGAATATACCATATAGTTGGTCAGCTACTGGGCCAATCCACTAATGAGTAATAATCCAAACATTTTTGGTTTAGCATTAAGAAATGATCACTAATGAAGGCTTTCCCGTTAATGAAGCATTCAATTCAATGAACGTAGGATTGAAAATAGTAGCGGGTGGGGTGGGAGCCACAGAAACCTTTTGTCCACGGCAGAGTCGCCCATAGGACTGAATCTAAACCAGAAACCAGTCATTGGTTTTTGAGAAAACCAGTGTTAGCAACACCTAACAACAATTAATTAAAGTATAGTTCCCAAAAACCAGGAGCTAAAGTGGAAAGATGGGATGAGATTCCAAATAAATTGGCAAACAGATTTGAATTATTTTAAGGCCGCAATTCTGACATACCAACCAAATTGCTAACGCCACGCGCTCTCCTCTGCTTCACACGTGTCCTTTCATGTGTTATCTCTTCCACTTCAACGTAATTTTTTTTATTAAAGATTAATAATCATTTTCTCTAGCTTATTTTTGTTGATTATTTTTATTCAATATTGCAAAATACTAACACCAGACATAAAAATTTCCTAATTATGTTACATATGTTGGTTATCTTCAACGGATCGGGAATCCGTGTACGCAAAGGAAAATGGCATTTTTCGTTTTCCTGATCTTTCTTGACTTTTCTTAGATGATTCTTTTTAATTATAAATCGTTTTTTTCTTTGGTGCGTAATGAGAAAAAACGTTTACGAATAAGAATATTATGACTACAAATTAATTAAATGAATATAACTATATAAGCATAAAAACCAAACCACAGATTACAAAATAATCGAATATCTTCACGCACATGTATAATGTATTACTATCACGTATATAAGTAAACTCATTTTATGTAATAACACAAGTTTTATATCGATATATGGTGTATTGAAAATAGAATTCTGAGTGGAATTATACAGTCCCCAAAACCGGGAGCTGTAAACGAAATCATGGATGGCATTGTGTCGTTCACAGCTGAATGGAATGGATTGCCCTGATCACACAAACGTGACAGAAATTTAAGTCAAAAAGTGATTACGTGCCACAAAGCCGTATGCAAATCGTGTTTTTCCTTCCCCTGGCTAATTTGGATGACGTTGCATGCTAGCTAGTAGCTACCTCATGCAACTTGCCTCCACACTAAGCTTAATTTAATTTATTTCCCTCCATTTTTCTATATCTTTTATTTTATTTTCCCTGAATATATAAAGTCAGCGTCTGTACTCTGTATTGAGTGAAAGAGATTTATAAAAAGCCAATACAAAATGCTTGAAATGAGTTCATTAACGTATCGCAAAATTTGGTAGTAGAAATCCTTAATTTTACTCGAATGAAACTTCACAGATAAATATTACTACAAGATATATAAAGTATCAGCAACGACTGAAACGCACATGTACATCCATATAAAATACTACTACTAAACAACCAATTTAGTCTAGATATACATTACTTTAGTTGTGTCAAAACGAATAAAATTTAGACGAGTTTGCTGCTAGGGAACGAGTTGTGCTGGTGAATGCAATGATCAATCATCAATCTAATACTAAT
This sequence comes from Glycine tomentella, assembly GCA_007407185.1. NCBI lineage: Eukaryota > Viridiplantae > Streptophyta > Magnoliopsida > Fabales > Fabaceae > Glycine > Glycine tomentella. The sequence continues at coordinate 2,141,651 of PYAF01001986.1, forward strand.
ATGTGAGGAATATCAAAGTTATTATACACCAAATCATCTATAATGATATCATAATAAGCTTCAATATTGTATAATTGTGGACTAATTAATCATGCCTATTTTACAAGTGTTTTCCCTTTAGTCATTCCCGGGGTGGTGCGAGATGGCTTAGCTAGATTAATTCATGTTAAAAATCTAAAAACCGTTATATTGGACCCAAAAATTAGAGACCCACAAACTCCTTATAGAGCCCAATAGACCAAGCATAAATGTGCAAGGCTAGATCGGTCGTGGTACTTGTTGATCGATCATGTCGACACCTACAAGTGCAGATTGACTTATTATAACTGGACAGTGTTTAATAGAGATTGACTTATAAGACGATTATAAACAAATTTACGATACAGATTGAAATATATAATTGAATAATAACATGAAAATTATTTACAATGCCAACATATTATACTAGTAATTAAATGCTAATAAAATATTTTCTCAAGGATTTAGGAATTAATACTAGAAGCATTGATTAAATAATTAAAAATTTTAGTTTATTGAAATGCATAAACTTACATTGTTTATGATTTTTTATATATTATTTTACGATTCTCGATCACAAGGTCCTCTAACTATTATTTTAAGAGTATTGATTAAAAAATTACAAAAATATATTTATTAGGAATATTATTGAAAATATTAAAAAATCATTGATAATATAATTTTATGCATTATAAAAAAAAGATTTATTTTTTTAACATTTATCTTTTCACAATAAATATTATTTTTTTTAACTTTAACTAATATCCTAAAAGTAATGGTTAATAATAATGAAAGAACGTGAAGTAAAAGATACTAGATTACGAAAATAAAAAATGTATAAAAATTATGGAAGTTGTTAGTTAGAGCAAAGTGCCTAGACAAATGCAAGTCGGGCATGTTCATTCCCCTTACTGAAGTAGTAGCAATTTTTTTTATATTCAAAACATAGTGTGGAGATAGTGAATTACTGATGTTATTATTTATTATTTTCCTAAAATTGATTAGAACCAAAAAACGGAACACCCCTCACACTCATCTCCAAAACCATTTCCTCTTTGATCAAGCGCGCCCACAGTCTTAAAACCAAAACCGGAAACCAGTGTCCGGTTTTGTCCCAAAACCACTTTCCATCCAATTCCCGAAAACCAGGAGCTCTTTCCCATTTTTATTTTAAAAATTTTCATTCAAAAACCACTCTATGAAGAGAGAGAAAGATAGTGGATCCTTACTCCACAATATGTGGCGATTCGACCGCACTCTGTCACCTGACCGTGCCCGCCACGCGCTTCATTCTTCTCTCCTCAATTTTTGTACCCATTTGCATGCACTTCCCTCTTTTCCTCATTTCCCTTTCACCTTTTTACCCCCAGTGGCAGATTCCGTAATTTTCGAAGGCAACAAATCCTGGACAACCTTGCAACTTGCACGAGACACTTTCGGGTCTGTGGCATTTAAGGGTTATCCCACGTCACCTACGTCCCAATGACAGAGGAAAGACTGTCCCTATGATTGGGAGTTGAACGCACGCGCTTCTCACGAGACTGTCCTTTTCACGTGCAAAAGTAGCTGTTTACTTCCTCGAACTCCAACCTCTTTGAACGTGGAAACCATGGTTTGTGTTTGTGTGTTGCTGTTCTTTATTACTCCTATTAAATAAAAGTACTACTAATACTATTAAAACAATTCTTGAGAAACAACTGCGTTCCCCACAATCCAGTACCTGAAAAATCCACTGGCTCTCTCTCTTTCTCTCTCCTACCCCCCTCCCCCCCCAAAACAAATATATACCCTTCTTTCTTACAATTCTATGATCACAATCTTCTCTTTGTCTCCTACATCTCCGCCTCCTTCAAAATCGTCATCAATTTCGCGTCTTTCTTTCTCAATTCTCTTAGATTCTCAATCGGGTCTTCAAAAATGCGGGTGAGTTGCAATGGATGTCGAGTTCTGAGAAAAGGGTGCAGTGAAAATTGCAGCATCAGACCCTGTTTACAATGGATCAAAAGCCCAGAGTCCCAAGCCAATGCTACTGTGTTTCTCGCTAAGTTCTATGGTCGTGCTGGTCTCATGAACCTCGTTAACGCAGGCCCCGAACATCTTCGTCCAGGTTTGTGTCATTTTCTTGTACTTTCTTAAAGTCCCACATCAACTAAGACATGAAAGGTGTTTATTAAATTTCCGTATTTTTGTTTGATTTTTGCAGCGATCTTTCGTTCGTTGTTGTACGAGGCATGCGGTCGGATAGTGAACCCGATTTACGGGTCTGTCGGGCTATTATGGTCCGGGAGCTGGCAGCTGTGTCAAGCCGCCGTGGAAAACGTCTTGAAAGGCGCGCCGATTACGCCGATCACATCCGAAGCCGCGGCTAGCGGGCGGGGCCCACCGCTCAAGGCTTACGACATACGCCACGTGTCCAAAGACGAGAACTCCGCCGCCGCGTCCAACGAAACTCAGCACCAACGAGTCAAGACCCGCTCTCGAGTGAAGCGACCCCTCGCCAAGCCCAAATCCACCACCAACCAAAACAACAATATTAATACTAATAATACGGGAACCGAATTGGGTTCGGATGAACCGGGTATGGTGGCATGCGATTGGACCGAAGAGGCGTTGAACCGGTCTGGAAGTCACGATTCGACGCTGAGCCACCAGTCGGAGGCGGCGAATGCGGTGGAAAGCGAGAGCATTTTGTCGGCCGAGACTTCGATCCTCTTCCGAGATGAACCGGAATCCAACCCGAAGCGCGTGGACCGGACCCATGATGTTGGTTTAGAGCTTACGCTTGGGTTCGAGCCGGTATCACGTGCGCAGCACGTGGTTCCGGTGAAGAAGAGAAGGATTGATTTGAAGGATTTTAGTGGCTCGGCTGAGAGTGGGGGGTCGTGCAAGATGGAGCTGGGGCTTGAATGCTCGGCTTGAGGACTAGTGGCTCGGCTCAGTTTTGACTCCATCGGCTTTCTGTGTTTGATATAAGAGAACAGAAGTACAGAACCGTTTTATTGTTGTTGTTTTTTTTTTTTTTTTAATTTTTAATTACCTTTTATTTTGTAATTTGGGTTATTGTTAACCCCTTTTTTTCGTCGGTTGTGAATGCGGTGCTGTACAACAGTACAAACTCAAACATATGAACAGGTGTATTTCAAAATTGTTACCTTTTGGACCACCAAGCTTTCTTGTGATTTTAAGTATTTTTTATTTTAAAAATATGAATGACAGTAATTTATTTAGATTATAAAAAGATCGAAAATTGTACATAAATTAACAATGTTCAATAATTTTAAACTTTTTTTAACAACTTGAAAGAGAAAAAAAAAATAGAAGTAAAAGGTTTGGGTAAAAGAGTATTTATTGCATTGAAAATGTAGAAGTATACTAATTGGGTTTAGTATAAAAACTTTAAATTTTTAATTGATCACTAATAACATAGTTTAGTAATTGTTATAAATTAAAAATAAATTAATTGTTAATAAATTATATGATGGTTTGCGATTGTATTACTGTATAATCTAATGTTTCACTTAAAATGTGTATAATTGCTTATAACGGATGATGTTAGTAAAATTCTTTTTAAATGTAAGGTAAGGTAGCTTTTGGAAAGGAATGATTTTGAATTCTTTTACAGTTAAATTTTCCAAATAACTTTTGTAATTTCTTTTTGTAGAATGTTGTATTGAATGTATTTAATTTTTTATTAATATTATTTTATGAATAAGAGGGTTTATAAAAAAAAAAAGACTACTCATTCTCAAGAAGTCCATGTTTTGAAGAACACTATTGTTTTTCAAAATTAAACATTTTACCATAAAGTTATAAGATTGTAATGATTTCTGCTGCTTACCCTTAACCTTAATCATCACGAATTTTCCTTGGACAAATATGAAAGACGTTCTCTATAGTGTAGTAGTAAGAGAGAGTCGGCATTTGCATTCTGAAAAAGAAAAAGACATAAAGACTTGGACAATTAAGCCATTATTTCCACCCTTAAATATCCATAGGAGTTATTGGGCTGGGTAAACCCTACACACACAGCACAAGTTCATTGTCATTGTATAGAAAGCCTACATAAGTCGATGATGCTGTACTACACAGATATTCGGCATTTTCTTCTGAGAAAAAAGAACAAGTTCACGTTTTTAAAAATTAGATGATTGCTGTGCTGTCTTTTTCCTCCTCTTCCTCCGCAAACAAATAGGAGGGAAAATATTTGGATAGACTATGAACAAAAGATAAGTTACACCATGTTAGAACTTTAGGATATAGATATTGTAAAATATTAGTGTTCAAAGGGGTGAAATAAGAGTCATTTATGATTTATGCCACTAGAACTTTCTTATAGAAACACGATTCCCTATTTGGTGTTTGTTTTCACTATCATCAAACATTTAGTGTTTTTGTAGTTAACCTTATATCTTAATCTATACTTTCATGAGTGAATTTGTAGGCTTAACTTCTTTCTTAAAAGGTTAAATTAGTTTTTTAATTCTTTAATTTGTTTTTTAGATTTAATTTGATTCTTTAATTTTTTTTTCAATTTAATCATTTGATTTCTTAAATTGATTCAATTTGATCATTTAGTTTAAATTGTAAGAAATTATACTATATGACGATTTAAAACTGTTACTAAGTGATTTTAAACCATCACAAAATATATATTTTTCAAAAAAACTGAATCACGATTTTAAAAATTAGAGGATCAAATTGAATCGATTTTAAAAATTAGAGGATTAAATTGAACAAAAAAAATTAGAGGATCAAATTAAACCAAAATAATAAATTAGAGGACAAAAAAAATAATTTAAACTTTTTTAAATGATTAAAAACACTGAAAATTCTCTCCATTTTACTACCAAGGCAAACCACCAAATTAATGTTTTACGAGGAAAATTACGTACATATCAGTTATTGTTGAAAAAAAATGGATAGTAATATATTTTCAAAACATTCTTTTATTATTAGTTGAAATTTATGAAAAATTGTGAGTTTGTTTCTTTATTTAATGATTTTTTTACTTATGATTCTACAGTTTTTATAACACAGAGAAAAGAGCTATGGCCACGAACATGATCTTATTTAGGAACTGAAATGTTACAAGAAGTAACGATGAGTCCAAAGAACAAAGCAGGCCAGTTTTGTAGGGTGGGCCATGTTAGTTATGGTTGTTAGAGTAAGCCCTCTAACTCAGTCCCAAACCATGCTCAAACATCCCAAGAGAACAAATATTTTTACATGTTTGGATTTTTATTTGTTTGAAAACTTAAGTTTGAATTAAATTTAAATTTACAAATTTGAGTTAGGGAACTATCTCAAGTTTTGTTTCTCAACTATAAAAAAATTTACTCACAACCATAACCATGCTTCTAAGGTGTAATAAAATGTGACCTTAAACTCAATTTACCTCTAAACGTACTTTTAGATTTATTCCACTGTAAATCCAAACATACTTTACTCCACGTATATAAATTATTGTTGAATTAATGTATTTATTTATTACTTTTGTAATACATGACCCCAAATGCTATATTTTTTTAAAGTCAGTGTTTAAACCACCAAATTAATTTATATGATTCTCTCTCAGTGTGTGACTCTGATTTCATCTAATCTACCACTTCCTCTATGAGATAAGTAAATTGCACTAGATATGCAAAACCTATCCAAAGCTATTCCAAGTTACAGCTAGTCACTGAATAATATAAATATTTGGCAATGATGCTGATGACATGGGTTGTATGAATATATTGTGAAGGAAAATGTTAAACAAACAACCCAACAGTGCCGCACCTCCAATAAACACCTGTGAGTTTGCATTAAAATATAATATCCTTTTATCTAATGATAAAATAAAAATTTTAAAAAAGAAAAATTAAAATGATAAACAAATATTGAAAAGAGGAAAAGGGGTCAGAAGACCCAAATATTCTCGCACCTCACTATGTGAAAATGGGACAAAATAGTGATGGTTGTTTTAGTAAAGAAAATCCATTTCTTTCCCTTTCGCTTTGAGCTTCGATCTTCGTCGCCGAAAATGAGAGAGTACATTTCAATCCACATCAACTAGACCAGGATCCAAGTTAGAAACGCTTATTGGGAGCTTTATTTATTGCCTCGAACGCGACATCCAAGTCTAATTCCTTAACCCTAAATCTTTGTACTGTAAATATTTTGCATATTATCTGTAGATTCTATTCTAAAATAAATGGTGCTTGTTATTTGTATTCTCAAAATAACATTCAATTAATTACACGATTATCCTCAAAGTAGGTCCTCATACCCTATGTGAAATACTTCACAATAAGAAGTTTATCTATATGACAACCATTTTACACAATGTCAATGTTGTGGTCATCTACATATGAAAGTTATCAAAGTTAGTATGTGACTTTATGTAATACAAATCCTCACACATACCGTATGTCTAAACCATAAAAACAACATGAAAGATTCAAACAACATGGTCTTTTGAACTAAAAATACACATAATAGGTTTTGAGAGTGTCATGCTTGTGAATTTACAACAACTGCCCTTTGTATTAAATTCTGAAAAAAATAAAAATGTTCAAACAAGAGAATAGATTTTACAACATGAACTGATTCAAAGGGTGAGACAAATAGTACTAATTTCTATTTTTTAAGTGTGTATCAAAAGTTCAATATGATAAAAGCCAAGGGTTAAAATAAGGAAAAATATGTGTATTGTTTGTTTGTAATTTCATAGTCTCCTTCACTTGCACAAACCCATTTGCACTTTGTGATGTATCGGGTCTCATAAACACATACCAAATCCCAAACCTTAAACTTTCATCACAAGAACTCACAATCTAGATACATACAAACCCAAACAACTAAAGAAGCACACAAATACAATTGTCACATGCACAACAACCATTGTCTCATAAGAAAAAATTAATACCTAAAGTATTGAGATTTTGGTATAAATATTTGTGTTACACATATGTATTTATACATAAATCACCTATATCAGGTCGCATAACAGGAACTACTGAGTTAACCACTCTAACGAATAGTGTTAATCACTTATTAGTAAAATTGTACTCAACTATATACCTAATAGAGTTAACCACTAATCACACATGATTAACACTTTGAATTATTCTGCAACAGTTTCATAAAGAAAAGAAAAAACATACCTTCAGGTCATGAGAGGAATGCAGTTGCAACAATAGTTTCAAGTGAAATACCTCCGACGACTAATGTTGGACAATGTTTAGATTAGGTATGACGAGGGTTTATGCAATTGGGAGAACGGAATGCAGCCGTCACAATAACTTTAGGTGGACCAACTTCGATGACTAATGTTGAACAAAGTTTCAATCGAGTGCAATGAGTTCAAACAGAGTGGGACGAACCAAAGATTTCAGATCTTCGAATTGAGCGATGCTCTCTTCTCTATTTTAATCCTTCGCAATGTGTCACCGAGAGTTGGGAGTAGTGAAATCAACACACAATGGAAAGGAAGGAATGATTTGGGTGAGTGCACAATGGAGATGGAAGAATGATGAATACATGCAAAGGAGAAAGAGAAATGTTCTACCCTAAACCGCTCAATTCTCCCTTTTCATTAGAAAATTTTCTTTTTTATTTTCTTTTTCTTTTATTATATTATATTTGATTCCACATAGGCAGTGGTCGGATAGATGGTTATTACTGTAGAGCGGTACATGTATCAGTGTTCTATTGTGAATTATGATTCCTATTTCTACTCTAATCTTCGCTTTGCCCTTTGTCTTTGAGTAGCTTGACTAAATATGCAAATCATACTTAATGCTACATTGCATTTCTCTATACTCTTATTACTTTTTTTATTCCTTATCTCAAACCAATCATAAAAAATAATCATATTTATTTTTAAGAAAATTTTCTTAAGAAATCATAAAAGAATTATTCATTTTAAGAAAAAATTGATTCAAAATCATACTGAACAGAGATATGAAAGCAAAAGATTTGTTTGAGCTGAGGATATGACCTGTCTGCTATTGTTCATGACATTTTAAGTTAACAGTAAACAACGTTTTAAAGGAAAACTAAAATGAAATTCCCATCAACGGTTCTCATAATTTGGTGCAAAGCAAAATAAAAGAAAAGAAAAGTTCTTATCCTTAGGAATATATATGATATATGATGGTAGTGTTATACAGAACAGAATGGTGTCACTTGATTCACAACACTAGTTCCAATTGGTTATTGGTACAGAGAGAAGTACGATCTTGGTACTGTGTTAAAACAAATTCAATCGACCCCATCTTGTAGAAGTAGAATAATAATCACTTTAGCAAAACATGCTCCAAGTCTTCCTCTCATCCTCAACAGTGAAGTGCTCATCCACTTTGGCCACTTTAAGCAAAATGGTGCCAAACGCTGTTCACAAGTATCGCATTTTCTTGTTTATCTCGTCATAACATAATGTTAAGTTGTTAACGTATTATAGCATTTTATCCATAGAAGGATATGATATTGATATGTATTGGGGTGGTCACTAGCTAGCATTAGCATGTAAGTGCCTTGTCAATTCAATCAAAATACTCATCAAGGGGGCATTGCATTGCCTTGCCATTCTTTCTGAGCCGTCACTTCTCAAATCTCAGTGCTTCAACTATGCTACACAACTTGCCTTGCCTGCTTCATCAAATACAAATTTCAGAGGTTTTCTGTTGGACCATTCACTTTTTCCACTCTAAATCTTTTTTTATAAACAAAATTCTAACTTAGAGATCATATTTCAAGTATATATGTAAACTAGCCGAATTATAAAACCTTATACAAATCAATGAAGGGTATACCTCAGTTGGTTAAATAGGATACTAAAATTGTTATTAAAAAAACCTTATACATGCATATTCTCTCATATATATTTTATTAATATATTATCATTAGTTCAATTTTATTATCATTATTTTTAATTGTTAACATTTGATATTAATATCAAATAGGTCAATCCATTAAGAAGCACCTTGAATCTCTCTACACTTGATACTTTGAACACTTGAGATCCAATTTACTATGTACTTGTAGAACCGATAGAAAAGTTCCCTAGCTCACAACAGTTAAATACTTAAACTTGAGTTATAAAAGAGAATATATAACAAAAATAAGTTATTTATTCTAAATATTGTATACTTAATTTTTTAGAAAGTATAAAATTATTAAGAGAGTGTAAAATATATCTAGGTTTCGTTTTATCAGCTAATATTGATATTGTTAATTCCATTAAAGTACGCATGGACCGATGCTGTTATAGTGTTATTTCCATTACTATACGTGTACCCTCCCACAGATCTACGATAACCCAGGTTAATTGGAAAGAAAATCGCTTAAAATCCGTTATGATAAGCATAAGTGATCAATATTATGCAATGCACAGTTTATTACGTTTCTCTTTTTCTTTTTCCCTACCGTGGAGAAAATTAACTTGCAAGTTGCAAACTATCGTAGATTTATTTTTGCTGATTCTACGCGATTTTTATTAATTTCCTTACTCTTTTCTGTATGCATTGTTAATACTTATTTATTACTCTAAAAATCAAACTCTCACTCCCATTGACGTATCAGAGAATTACATTCATACAAATTATCCACTAATACACGTGATCTGTGCAAAAATTCTTAGGCCGGATTGAGCTAGAGTTTCTGCTTAGCAAATTGAGGATATATTTAGATTTATGACAGAGGATGAAAAATAAAAGAATAAAATACAACAGCATTATGTTTTATTATTTAAATTGATAAAATCAAGGTGGAATATAGTATGAAAATTAGTGAAATCTATTTTATTCTATTGTTTAGTTTTGTTTCCCCTTGTTAAATTTTAAATAATGAGATGAAATAAGAGTCTTAATTACTCCCTTCTATCAACATATTTAAACCATGAAATGAATTTATTTTATTTTACTCTATTTTATTTTAATCTATTTCATTTCAGGATAAAATATATTTTATAGACTTACAGTATAGCAAATCAGTCAACTCTACAGATTCTGTACCCATTAATGCCTACCGATACTACTTATGCTTAACAGATAGATGGCATTTGATATGCAATGGCATTCCCTTGCAGATGTCGCAAAAGAGAAATAGGACGATATATAGGAGTATATAACAACTCATGCAGTAAATGATATAATTGAGAGAGAAAAAGGAAAAAAAAATATCATATAATATAATAAAATGATACAATGGAAAGAAATAGACACAAAAATTGTGTTATATATAAAAACATCATGAGTTATTGTATAACACAATTTGGTGCAAAAATATGCAGAAATTTCTCACTCGCTATATTTCTCTAGCCTTATGGTGAAATTTTTATTATTTAATTGAAGAAAATACAGAAAAAAGAAAGAAAGAAATGCGCACTTTAAAAGTTTTTTTTTTCTTCTTCTAAATTGACATTTAAAAAAATTTCTCCTTCTTTTGATTTTCCCCTCTCATTCGAATAAGGGTAATTTGTTGTTTCCCACACTCAGCTCATTACATGTGTCCCATCACTGACTTCTATTTTTATTTTTTGATCAAGCATTATGTGCCCCATGAAAGCTGTGGTGTGGCCACTAAAAGTCAACGGATCCGATCAAAGATACAGCAACATTCAACATTTAACCCTAAAAATTAAAACGGAAAGGTTGGTTGCATGAGGCTAGGAGAATTCAGAAGGACTCTTAAAAGTGTATAGCAAGAGATTATGTGCACTGATATATATATATATATATATATATATATATATATATATATATATTCAGCAAAACCATATTCATCATTCTTTTTTGTTTTTGTATAATGAAGTTTCAGCATGCTGTTTTGAATTGTAGGGTATATGTAGCTCAAAATTCTACCAATTGCTCTAGCAAGGTCACACTGTACTCAACCGCCCTTGATTAAAAGCAAATTTTACTCACAAAAACTAACGTGAATTAATGGTGAATACGTACAGTGGATCATATATCTTGGACCGTATAGAAGACTTTTAGTGTGTTTAGAAACGAACTTGCAAAGGTTCACACATTATTCCATGAAGCAATTAGTAAGGATGATCCACGTTAAGTTGGTTTTACTTAATTTTAATGGATTTCCATTAAACACACTTTGCCAATGACAACTGACAGGCAAAACTAGCATACACGTACATGAGAGAGACGGTGGCGATTCACACAATAAAGAAAGCATGATTTTCTTTCTTTCAATAGAGATAATGATGTTTTAAATTAACTTTGGATTTAGAAAATTAATTGAAAACCTTAAAAAATGTAATTTGTACAAGCTTAGATGATTTAATGAAATTAACACCTCAAAATGTTATAAAAGTTATTTAAATATATTTTTCTGTCTAATTAACTAAAATATTTTTTAAAATATTTATTATAAAGAAGGAGTTTCTAGGTTTTTTTTTCTCCAAAATGCACCTCTTTCTATCCTTTTATTAACAAAATACATTACTTTTAATTTTATTTCTTAAAATACACTAATTTTGAAGATTGGTGAGAAGTTGGGAATTGATGATCCAACTTAATTCTTACTGTGGTTTTTAATTTTTTTTTAATAAAAAATTTAAAAATTGAGTTAGGAAGTAAGAAGTTGGTTAGCCGACTTTACAATGTTAATTTTGTTTTTATTTTTTATTTTTTATAAATATTTTTTAAAAAATAATTTATTTAAATAACAAAAATTTTGTTGGTTTAATAATTTTTAATAGTCTTAAAATAATTAAATAATAGTGTTAAAAAAATAAAAAAGACAAAATGATTAAAAAAATAGATTGATTGAAAACACAATGAATATATAATTATTACATCCCAGATATATTATATGAAAAAATTAAGATGAGATCAGATCATGCTTGCTTTAACATCTTCCTTAATTAATACTATATGTTAATATTAATATTATGAAGCTACGTAGAGTCAATGTTGCTACGTTTTCTGAAAAAGTCCATATAAATTTTGTTCATAAGTTCTTTCATTTCCCTTCGAAATGTACCCATATGCATTGATTTGGTGATGCTTTGGGAGCGTTACGTTTTGGGATTAAGAAAGTCAAATTCTTCATTTACCACGCTTCGAACTTACAAGAACTTTCACTTAGTTTTTTTTTGTTTGACTGGTAAAAAAAAAACGAGAGCCTTCCTTTATCGGAGGTGGAGACAATGATGATAAAGTCAACCAGATAAAATGTTAAAAGATTTTGCATAATATTTTAGAAACCTGGTTGACATTTGCTCATTTTATATCTCTCTCTGTGTGAACTATTTCCTCTAACAAAACACATGGGAGTGACATCATTAAATTAATCACCAAATATGCATTTTCTATAACCTCTTTCTTCAAGTATGTTTCATTCATAAAAATTAGTCGTCACTTTTGCCAAATACAAACTTGAACAGTAGAGTCTCTATAGGGGTTACTAGCTTGCTCTCTCTTGCAATGTTGGTGAAGTAGCCTATAACAATTAGAGCTAAACAATAAATTTTTGGATTTAACACAAAATAGAAAATATATAAATATTATATACATAAGTCATTTTTAGTATACTTTTTTAACAAAAAAAAAATCATTAGACATTACGGGATATGTGAAGGAGACGTTCAAACTCATCATCCCTTCCATCCCTAAGCCTCCATTTCCTTATAAGATCCTATTATCCTAAAGACTTCATTAATACAGAGGGTTCAACAACCCTTGGAAAAGAATGTTGAAGAATTAATGGAGTTGCCCTTCATCCATCATCATCTCTTACTCTCTCATTCTATTTTTCATTATATTTTACTAAATCTCGTTTGGTTAGGAATATATATATATATATATATATATATATATATAATGAGAATCCTTTATAATTAAACTCTTATATTTGTGCAAGTTTTCATGAGCTTGAGTATTCATCCTTGTTTTTAATACTTTTCATTAATTGGACAATGACTGAATGATTTCAGGCTAAATGCATAATAAGGAATCTTGTACATGTAGCTGGATCAGAGATTGATTATCATGTATGTATTGGGATGAGCCTAGGATTATAACTTCTTGATGCATGCATTCTTTTGGATTCTTGAACTTAATATATATGATGAACTAATATCTAATTATTGTTAAAAAGATATTAGTGTAAAAATTTAATATATATATATATATATATATATTCTAATTATTTAATTTTCTCAATTGTCTATGTAATATCTAATAATTAAAAATGATTAAATTTATAATAATTATTTTAAAAATTGTATCTATAATAATCTTTGTGTAATTGACAATATAAAAACCTTACATTGTAAATTGATGACTTTTTTTTAAAAAAAAATAGTTATTATTATATAATGATATATATCTATATTATTCTAATTCCTTTTTATTTTATTATTTTATGATCTAAACCACACATATCCTCAATTAGAGACAATCATGTCTTATTAAGATAAAATTGTT
>PYAF01001986.1:2155198-2169752 GCA_007407185.1 Glycine tomentella
TTTCACTTTAGTACATTAAATTATAAAAGTTTTATTATGGTTCTTTATGTTTTCAAAATATATTATTTTGAACTTTTTTCAATTTCCTATTAGAAACATTAGTGTTATGTTAACTTTAAATTTTAAAAAAGGACCAAAATGATACATTTCAAAAATATAAAGGACCATAATGAAAATTTTAAAACTTAATGTACTAAAGTGAAACATAATTTATCAAAAGTGACATTAAACCTTTTAAAATAATTAAATTTACATAGTGGCAGCTAAAAATTGTTATTGTCTTCATTTTATTTTTTAAAAAAAATAAACAACTAAAAAAATCATCATCTCTTTCAACCTCTTTCAAAACTGAATTGAATATGCAACATCACATAGATTGAACAACGTCAACACATAATCTTGTTGAAACTACAAAAAATTCTTATACTCCTCACCGAAAAACCAAAACCTTTCATACAACTATACGATTAGAAATAGAAGAAGCAACAAAGATTGGAGCAAGGGTTCTCTCTTCAATGAAAGACAAAAATATGATTCTAACTCGTCAATAAATCCAGATTTGAATGAACAAGTCACAAGGTGACTCTTTGTGATGCCTGCGAGCAAGACCTCCATTATCACGCACAGTCGCATCAGGCAAGTAGAGGATTTCCTATTTGATATCTACAAACGGGTCAAGCAAATACAACCAACCCAAAGATGGGCGACATTGAGATAGTTGTTGTCATTAGATGATGCGGCAATTTTGGCCATGTAGGAAAGTTGTGGTAGAAACAGGAGTAGGGGTAGGGTAACAATCTTTTTGGGTTGATAACGAAAAGTACAACGACGGGAGGAGAATGAACCCTTACCCATTGTGATTGAAAATAATTGATTAATGAAATTATTATTGTTATTAAATGATTAAATTGATTATTATTATTATTATGAGAGTGAAGGTTATTGTTATTCATGATTTCAAATCCATCTTTTCTTCATTTACTTAATGATTTTAAATTTTTTAAATAAAAAAGATAGTAACCATTTTTAGCCATCATTATGTTAACTTAACTATTTTATTATTTAAAACACTAATGTTTTTAACAAAAAATTGAAAAAATTATCAAAATGGTACATTTCAAAAATGTAAAAGACAAAAATAAAATTTTTCAATACATAATGCACCAAACCTAAACAACTTAAAAGATAATGAACTAAAAATAACATTAAAATATTTTAAAATTTAAAAGTTAATAAAACACTAACATTTTTAACTAAAATTAAAAAATAATAAAAAATAATATATTTTAAAAACATAAAAAATAAAAATAAAAATTTTAAAATTTAATATATTAAAACAAAATAAATATAAAATATAATAAATCAAAAATGATATTAAGTCAATATTTAACGCTCTTAGATAATATATATATAATTTTTAACACTGGAGCATTTGTAAGTATCCCACTACCGTCCAAATGGCGCTGGAACTCTGACCGATCTTAAAGCCGGGTGAGAGCAACAGCAATTCTCTTTTGGTAATCGAAAAGCTTACCTTTCATTTCCACATCATTAATGGAGATGCATACATAACTGTGGACATGAACATCCATCAAACAAGTAACAAGGGAAAACATGATTTTCCAGAAGTTGCGCATGTGATTCTACAAAGTCAGAAGTTTTAATGATTTAGTTCAATTCAATTACGGGACAATATATATATATATATATAGACGTTGAATTATATTTGAAAGGTGCTCAAAAGTAAACAACGATTATTTTGAAAATTAAAAATTTTAAACACTAATCAACAATATCTCTCTCTCTCTCTCTATTATCTCTCTTTTTGTCATATTACATCATAAAGCAAATCAATTATTTATCTTTATTTTTTTTCTTTTTCTCTCAAGTTACATATACATCTCAAAATTATCTAAGAAATATTTTTTAAAAATAAATGTATTTGGCTGATCAGTGTATAATTCTTTTAATAATACTACTTGTATTTTTTTTTTGTAACAGTCATTATTTTTTCATTGTTTTCAGGGTTTTCTTATGCTCCAATTTATTAAATATCATATCAATTATAACATAAAATATTATTAAAAGTGTGAAACAATAATGACTTACATAATTAAATGATATACATCAAATAATAATAAAAACACTTTTTACATACTAAAATAATCTTACCCTTTGTTCGGCAAGACAGAACAAAATGATAAAAAGCATGATTAAAAAAAAAAAACTGCAAGTAGATTTTTTATGGTTTGCTATAATAGGATGTCACCAACATGGTTACATGATTAATTGAACCATAATTTTGTGTCATTTAAACATGTGATTAAAAATTCTATTTTATGTTAGTACATATGAAAAAATATTTATTTGAAGAAATCAGTCTCTTAAATAAATATATTTTATTATATTGAGAAATTAATCTTTGATTATTGATTAAGAAATATCTTGGTTCAACACCAAAGTTAAACGAAAGTATATTTTAACCGATAATGAGATATTACCCATTAAGAAAAACCAACACCAATTTCCTTATAAAAATCGTATAGTTTAAATTCAAAACTATTGATTAAAGAAGCTAAAATAACCCTACTTTAATTTATTTATGCGCATGGTAGTTTTTTTTTTTATAGTTTTTTTTAATCTTTTCTCTTATTTAGTTAGTTACACTCCTATATTATAAAATCATGTTATATATGATGAGTTATTTATCGACTGATATAATTATACAAAAAATATTTCTCTGTATAATATAAGAAAAATCCCCCTCACATGTTTGAGTAGATATTTTTGAATTGTATATTCTTTTCGCTCATTTTCCCTCTGTTCTTTTTTTCTTCTGAAAATGAGAAGATTAAAATTTGTTGAGTTACATGTTTTGTTTCTCTTCAGTTTTCTCTTCTTTCCAATCAGAAAAGAGACATCAGAAACCGTTTTTTTTTTTTTTTGTCCTTGACCTCTCCTTCTAAACGGTAGTGTTGATGGCTCACAGGAAGCCTAAAAGGTGGCCTATATCCCAGTGGGACGCAGCATCATGAAGATGATCATTCACGTAATCATCATTCACCTATGTATCATCATGCGTACAATTATTAAAGCATAATCAATCACTTTACTGATTTTACAACACTAACTAATGCAAGATATTGCCCTAAATGAGTCCGAAACTCAAAGAAGATCATCAAACTTTTAATCATAATCTTGCAACTCTAGCAGATTGGTTAGTGGGATTTTGCTGGGATTTTCTCCTGCATCAGTCATAGAAAAGATATATATATATATATATATATATATATATATATATATATATTAATGCGTGAGAAATAGTTCTTGCACATTATTTTTTTATGCAATTAATTGTACTGTACCTTATATCATTAATTATATAAATAGAATGCGGAAATATCACGATCCTTAATGCATTTGATCAATTTTTTTGTAAATTTTCATTAAGATTATTTAACTGTCGCATCATTCTCTTTTGCTTTGAAGATATTTTGTTCAAATATATTCCACATATATATAATCGTAGCATTTAAAAGTTTGACAGAGTTAACGACCAAGAAAAAAAGAAGGTTTGACTGAGAAAGCTCCAACTTAAATAACCACGTACCGCAGTAAGTCAAAGTGGAAGTACATTTGAGTATGTTTAAAATATTTGCAAAGAAGGATTCTTTTATTATTTTAAAAAAGATTTATGTTACATTTAAAAATTAGTTTAAAAATGATCGTAATTAAAAGACATGGGTCACTTGTGGTATTAGAGTCGAAATGTACAAAAAAATACCTCGTGGTAATTAAGAATAAAAATGCCTGGTCGGGCATTGATACCGCATTAAGAAAGTACGAACACATCTTGTGATTCTAAAAACAATCAATTTGATATTAATATTTTTTGAAATTTGAAAAAGATTGGTGGATACCAATCTCTAATTAAGACCAACAAAGTAGAAGGATACAGTCAATATATGTTGATGTTTTAATTTCTCTCAACAATGACATCCTGTTGAAGACTCTCAACACTAAACCTTTGGTGTAAAGTCCCTGTAAAATTTAGGCACGTTAGATTCATTGTCATTATCACTTGTCAAACACTTTAGTGTTTGGTGTTATATTGAGTTTCAATGAATGAAATAAATTTGATAAGATGTTATCTAGTTTCATTTTTGGACTTTATCACAATTATCCAACTAAGTGTGTGTTTGCTATGACTATCTACTAAGGTTAAAAAATATCCATGCTTAAGAAGTGAAGGAATTGAACAAAGCCCCAATATATCAGCATGCAATAAATCAAAGGTACCCGTGGTTTTTGTATTACTGTTAATGTCAAAGTATGGCATTTTACATATCGCAAGGCAGTACACAATAGTAATTTGAAATGAAATAATTGAAAACTAAGAAGAGATACAACTATGTAGAGTTTGCTACATTATCGAGCTTATATATTATGCGAAAACAGAGAATTATTTACATTTTAATTTGTGATACCGAATTACGTACAAAATTATTGCAGGATTTGTATGTGACATAGTGCTGGCTTGGGTGATTCTTGATGGTGTAGGCGTAATATATTTTGTCACCGCATCCTTAGTTAATTCATATATACATAGTGGTGGAAAAATGTACATATATGTATTCGTGTGATGGAGAGGATATATATTAATTTGATATCTATTTCACCTTGTATCTTGCACAACTGGTACCCATATCCTCTCTTTAATTAATGAATTCTTTTGCCAATCAAAAGATTTTTTTTTTCTTAAAAAAAAAGTGTTGTGGTTAATCTTGTGATCGCATACAGTCCATGATACCAATTCTCCTTTCTAATTGAAAAGAAGAGAAAGAAAACACCGTAGGTAACCCAAAACAATTTTTAATCTTCTCATTTTCAGAATAAGGAAAAACAAAGAGGAAATGAGTGAAAAGAATATATACAATTAAAAAATATACTCTCAAACATGTGAGAGAGATTT
Organism: Glycine tomentella; assembly: GCA_007407185.1. Classification (NCBI taxonomy): domain Eukaryota; kingdom Viridiplantae; phylum Streptophyta; class Magnoliopsida; order Fabales; family Fabaceae; genus Glycine; species Glycine tomentella. The sequence continues at coordinate 2,160,171 of PYAF01001986.1, forward strand.
TTCTTCTGTTATGTAGAGAAATACAATTATTTATAATTATATCAGCACTTGAGAAACTTTATCTAATTTTTTCTTAAAAGCAATAATGAGACTTGTTATAATTATTTTTATATCATTTTTATCGTAACAAGACTCAGCAACAACTGTAAGTTTATTTTAGTCCTCTTATTTTATGTAGGGGAGTATCATAAAGTGGATCAAAACCCATTGTTATGTAAGCATATTTCCATGGGCAAAATGCAGAACAATTTGATAGATTTATTTTATTCGTGCGTATATAGATTAAGGACTTGAACCAATGATAAAAAATAATAAATTAATTAATGTACTTTTATTTGATTGATAATTATTTCAAAATAATAGCAGAAAAGATTAGTAGTTACTGTACAACTTACTAGTATTTTAGAACATCTTGTTGGGCTAATGGGCTTGTCTTAACGGTCCATTGACAATTCCAGTCTCAAGGAGTCAAGGTGAGATTTGACAACCGATAAGTGTTAACTCAACTGTGATCAAACTCGATCAAGTCTTAGTAAACTACATGAATCATTTGCCACGTACGAAGACAATAAAATTGAATCTAAAAAGTTAAACCCAAATAAAACGTTTTTGCATGCTTCCTACATACTCCTATAAAATTCACATAAAAAAAATACTCCTATAAAATTTGTCCACAATTTATTAGATGTCGAACAATGTTCAGAAAGAAATGATGGTCGCAATAAAAGAATGATAAAAACCAACTAGTGGAAGAAGCAGAATCGAGGACTGGTGGAAGCAGATGATAAGGTGGCCGAGAAAACAACTCCCTTTAACTCCAAAATGGAGATACGGACCCTACCTTAGTTTCTGTCACACACAACAACTTGCCTTTGTTTTTTCATTCAGCAAAGTTAGAGCACTTAATTAAAATCATCTCAATAGAGAGAGAAACAAAACTAAAGAATTATTCTCAAGTGTTATGGAGCATCTAAGCTAAAAAGGGAAAAGCCGTTTGTACCCATCACATTCTATTTGGGTCGTTTTTAATCATTATGGCCATTTGTTTAGATTTTTTCTTAGAGATAATATTATTTAAGTTTGATAGAACTAGTGTGAGTGATAAAAAAGTTTTTCATTTCAAATATTTAACAAAATTATATAATTAAAACTAAAAATCAAAATTACTGATTAAGTTAAAATTGCTTCCTTCATTCTAATTGATTCACATGCTAAACACTAATAATTGCTTGGAAACTTATCTAAATTTGTCTCTCTCGTGTTACATATGTATGAGGTTTTGAGCTACTTACTCAATTTGTGCACCATGAAGGGATAAATACGTGTGCTTTCATTCAAGTTTTTAATTTATATATCCTAATCCTAGGAATCATTATTTCATCTCTCTATCTCCCGATCGTTGTAAAAAAAAAAAAGAAGCTGAAAATCAAATAAAAAATTACAAGAATGCTCATCAAGATCGAGATGATCATTAATATCCGCATCATAAACGACAAAAACTCTCTTTCAACTCTCAATACTCTCCACAATAGACGATCCTTCATGGCTCCAAGGGCTTCAAACAAACTTGAACCCCATATTTGGGCTTAATAGTGAGGACAACCACGGGGGCATGGCGGTAATTTTCAGAAATAGTGAAGCTAAACCGAGAAATCAACATGGCTAATATAATCTTAGCTTCCATTAAGGAAAATGCTTGTCCAACACAATTTCTAGGGCCAGAAGCAAATGGTAAAAAACGGCCAGGAACAAATGACTTTGAAGTAAACCTCTCTGGGTTAAACTCATTTGCATCTTTACCCCATAGTTTTTCACTATGATGAATGGCCAGCACAGGGATCCAAATTGACAAGCCCTTAGGAATATAAAGGTCACCTAGCACTATGTCTTCAAACACCATTCTAGGGAGCACAGATGCTGGGGGATACAACCTCATTGATTCGTTGATCACCATATGCAACTGAAATATCAAATAACAACTTTGGTAAGTTGATTATTGTGTTTGCCACGGAAGCCAAATCAAATGCTGCAGCTTGAACTATATTCCTTGTGAAAATTAATGCTGAATCTTTGACCATCTTTAGGAAAATCTAGCATTTAAATATAATAATTACTACTGCACTCTATGGTACACATGAATATTCTATTTAGTCTTCCGAGCTATCTATCAATCGAAGAAAATCTCTTCAATTTTCCAAGTGGGTAGCCATGAACCTTGCCATTGAGTTGAGTAGGGTCAACTTATTTTCTCTCTCTCTTTTTTTTCCTTTGTCTCTTTTGAAGAAAAATACAAATGCAAAAGTCACAAAGATTGAAATTCTGAGTATGATTTTTTTTTCCTCAAAAAAGTATTGCCGTATCGTTATTCAGAAAATGAATGAATAGCTTTAAACTTTTGCTCCCTCGGACACTCTAAAAAGAAAGATAACCATTATAAATATTCTTTAAAATAACACCAACTACCGGCGCACGGGTGCAAAGATGATCGTTAGAAAAATTATTTTTTGTTTGTTTCTTTATACACAAATATTTGGGTTAGATTAAAATATTTCTTAGCTGTCCTTTCTGATCGTCGTGCTAATAATAACTTAAAAGCCTAAGATGTTCCTGTAAAAAAAAAAAAAAAAAAAAAGCCTAAGATGTTTAGATTAATTAGCCTTTTGGCCAAGAAACTACAGGCCAAACTTATACAACCCTATTTATTAATGAATAACTTTAAATACCTATATATATATATATTTTTTTTTAATTTTATTATATTCTATGGCCCACCCTATTAAAGTTTTCCTAAAACTGGCTCATGCTGGGCTTTAAAAGCAACTATTGTGTAGGCTCTATAAAAAATAATACTTGACACTACTAAAAGTAAAATTTATATAAAATTACAATAAAATAAAAAATAAATTTTGTTTAAGATACAAATTTGACCAACCTGCCGCTTCCCACTGATCCCCTAAAACTAGCCTAAAATAACCCTCTCTCTCTCTCTCTTTGTGAAATCAAAAAAAGATTTTCCAACCTTCACAGTAGAGATGGTTTAAACTTTAAACACAATAAGAGAAAATTATTTATTAATTAATAATTTAGATATGTTAAAAGTCCCCCATAAATTATTAAATTTTATTTTGAATCCTTAATAAAAAAAATTATTTTAAGTCTATAATATATTACAATTTTTGTTTTGAATTTTATCATCATTGATAATGTTTGAATGATGAATTTGTAAGATTTCTAATTGATAATATTTGAAAGATGAATTTGTAAGATTTCTAATTAATTAATTTATTGCAACACAGAAGTGATTTTTGTTACTTACAAGAGTGAGCTTGGAGAGTTGATCCAGAGAGGGAATTCCCCCATTGCAAACATTTTTAACCTCAGCTCTGACTTTCTCTTGCCAAGATTTGTTGCTGGCTAGTAGCATAACTGTCCAAGTGAGTAAAAGTGCAGTGGTTTCGTGTCCTGCAAAGAAAAATGTTTTGCATTGATCCATCACTAGCTGCAGATTGATGCTGCTGTTGTTATTCTTTCCATTCCCTTCTTTCTTCTGCATCTCATTCAGGAGCATCCCCAGCAAATCATTCCCATAAGAATTGCTCCTTCCAATCTCCACACAGTCTTTTCTGCTTTGTATGATCTCCATCAGCAGAGTCTCCACCTCCCTCTTCAATGACTTTATCTCTCTGTTATACTTGCTTGGAAAAAACCTGAGCAAACAAAATGATATTGACATCAATGAAAAAAAAAAAAAAGGGAGGGGGACAAGGACAGACAAATGCTTGGAGACAAAAACAACTAAGATGGAATAAGACCGACACAACTATAATGCAAACCATGGTGGAATAAGAAATATTAAAAATGTGATTATTCACATGCTTCCGGATAAAAAAAAACAAGCAATCCACTCAGGTTAAAACACTGACAGGTTTATCATCATACACGGAAATAAACATTCATTTAGCAAAATTGATTTTGAAGTGGTGCCGATGTTTTTATTCTAAAAGCGAATTAGTGGTCCAAAGCAAAAAGTTATTACAACTCAAAATCAATTTTGAAATTGGAATCAAAGAGAAATCAAATATGTGAATATTTACTTAACCGTAGTCCAAAGCAAAAGTTAATACGACTCAAAATCAATTCTGAACTTGGAATGAACATTGAAATCAAATATGTGAATATTTACTTAAAGTCACGTTGTGAGCTGATATTTAAACGTGATACGGGAAGTACACACACGAGGAATCACAGAAATTTTAAAAAAGAAAAGTGTGATTTGGAAAATACAAAGAGTTTTCAAAAGTCACAGACCTGCTTCCAGGGATGCAAAGATGACGACTTGCTTGAGCACAACGAGTCTGCAGCAGCGTGAGGAGGTGGAATATTTTCTTCCCTTTCTGGTAGCTGGTACCAAACTCAGTCCTAGAGATAATATCCGCAGTGAGTTTAGTCATGTAGTGACCAATCTCCACCTCAGTTTGGCCACTCTCCAACGCAATTTTCAGTGATTGGAGCATCTCCTTAGTGCATTCCACCATGTGCCCAGCATAGCTCTAAAAGAGATTTTTAACACCAACCAACCATTTGTTAAACCACCCAAATTTAAAAAAGGGGAGACTCCAAAACAGTAACAAATTTAGTAATAAGAGTATAAAATACCTTAAGTCTGTCTCCCATGAATGCAGGGGCAACGATGTGACGTTGGTGGTACCAATCTTCACCATTTGCCATCAACAATCCTTCCCCAATGAAATTCTTGGATCCTTGTCTTTGCTGCCAGGATTTCCCAGATACCGTGCTGTGTTTTGAAAGGAACTCTTTGATCAATTCAGTCTCGGTGAGACACAACCTTGGTTCTGAACCATTCCAATATAGAAACCTCTTTCCTGCCTCAGTCAAAATTAACTTCATTAAAATAAAATAATAGAGATCATATTGTTTTATAAGTTTGATTAATTTGTACACACATATAAATATATAATTTATGCACGTACATACCAAATTGGCCAGACCAAAGTAGAAAATGTGGGAGAAGACGGCCAACAATGTCATGGCTTATGGTTTTCATGTCTTGGGAGGTTGCTTTGGAGACAAGGGAAGCCATGTCTAGGATGTTGCCTGTGAAGAAACAAGGTTTAGGGCCACGGACACCTTGCATATCCATCATCTTTTTTATGCGTAGTGGTGTGAGCCAGTAACATGAGAGGTTGTCATAGACGAGTTTAAGTAGGAGAATAATACCGACTATGGCCAAAAGGGGTGTGAGGACCACCATAGTCATGTTAGAGAAATCAGAACTAGCTCGTGATCGAGGGTGGCTAAGCTATTGTGTAAGTAATTAGATGCTTGTGATGGGAATTTGATGCGTGACTCTACATATATATATATATATATATATATATATATATATATATATATATATATATATATAGTGGGAATTTGATGGGGATCCCTTCCATTTTATATAATACTAAACTGCTAGTGAAAGCCTATAGTTTGGTTTAGTGGGTGTGTTGCCCATGATCTTAATTTGCCTATGTTCCAACTTCAAGAGAACTTATTCGGCTAATTGTACTACTGTTTCTAAGAGAGTTGTTTTGGTGCATACGTGCTACCTTTTCTAGAAAACTAGGTGAATGTTTAGTGTTGCCTTGTTGGAGTTATTTTTTCGAAAACCAATCGATTTTTTTTTCTCTCAAAAAGGTCTCACGGTCTTCTTATAAATTCTAAGCAGGCCGGTGTAGTATGTACATAAAAATGAGAATGTCTTGGCCACAAGAATGTTGTACATGATCAATGAGAACAAATTATAACGGGTGGGAAGACAATTGATTATGTACCAATGGACTAATTTTTAGAGCAAAATATTGACTATGAAGTATTTATGAGATTATGTACGAATAAAGTTTATATTAGTTTTTCGAATTTTTTCATTAAGTTCTCAAATTAAATAGTCACATGTAAATAAATAATTGTTTCTTTTAATTATATTTTTGAGGGTTTTATTTTTGAACATGTGAAGAAATTAGGAGAGGCAAAACTCACTTATATAATTTCTATTCTTAAAAAAAATTAGTTTTTAATGTGTATTTTATCCATGGGAATGGAACTTGGATATCGGACTACTTAGTATCTATAAAAAAAAACTAACTCCTTGGTAATAGTCTTAAGGCACACCAAAAAAATAATGTCATGTATTATTGTTTTATTTTTTTATACCTATTTGATTAGGATTTTTTACTCACTAATTGAATCTCGAGGTATGTAAATTTTGATTATTTGGATTGACTATGAAATTAATTATTAGCTTATGAATTATTCATATTTAAAGTTTGTCACTCTCCATGTTAATCACAAATCGAACTAAGTATTTTCCCACAAGTTCAAGAGCATCTTTAATAAGTTTGGTTACGTTCTTGAGTTCAAGAATCCTTGTTAACTAAATATGTTATTATTTTTGTTTAAGAGTTATTTATGTTAGAGGTTGGATTCTAGGAAAAAATCTCTCAAGAATTCTATTTTTCTCAAAAAAAATATTACTTTTAATGTCATTTGAGAGAAAAGAGAGATTATGCATTAATAATGTAAAATAGATTATACATTAATAATATAAAATAATTTTATACCATCATTTTATCATAATTTATTATCTATGACAAATTTATTAACTTTTATAATAATTATTTTAAAAAATCATATCAATCTTAATTTGTGATTGGATGATTTTATACTATCACTATATAACTATTAACTCGTTATTTATTTTTTACTTTTTAAGATTCTTAAATGAGTTTCGATCAAAATTGCACATCACCTATTTCTACTTTTTATAATTTAAATAATTTACATTTTAACCCCAAAATTCTATAAACTTTACTAAATAAGTGCTATAAATAATCTCACGAGTTACATTTTATCACTATTTCATATAAAAACATGCACACGAGTTTCACAAAATTTTTAAAGATTGGCACTTAAGCACCTGCAACTTCATGAGTGCTTGAATCTTGATAACAACTTGCTCTTAATAAGTACGGGTGTTTAATAAATTTCCAGCTGAGAAATTTGATCTGACATTAATTGCCTGGTCATAGCAAGTCATAGACAATATAATCTAACATGTTTTGCCTAAAATATAATAGGAATAGGTCATGATTCACGTAAAATAGAATTCAAATAACTAATTATTTTCTTTACTCATTTCATTTATTATTTTTTCAAATTACAATGACACATAAGAAACATTTTTTAAGATTATAATTTTCTATTTATTATTAGTTTTTCACGGAGGTGTTATATTTTAATAGAAGAATATAAAAAACATGTAATTTCATTTTGATAAATAGACAACTTGACCGCTTAATATAATACGCTGCGGCAACTCGTTTACATGCATGGATTTACTTGTTCAGTTTTTTTTATAAAAAAAATACATGTAAATAAACCAACATGCTTATAAAATAAATTGTAAATAAACCAACATCGCCTCATATGATAATTATGCTTCTTATGTTTGCAGTCTGGATTAATTTCGATACGATATTATGGATTATGGAAGAGTATATATTAGATATTATAAAAAAGTATATATTAGAGAAGTTAGTCTTTTAAATAAGTTTTCATATATAATCTTTCACTCTAAGGATATATATTATAAAAAATTATTTTAAAAATAAGCAAATTACTCTTTATATATATATATATATATATATATGAGGAGAGATATATATACTTCAAAATAAATCATAAATTATACTATATATATATAGGATAACTTGTGATGATATAGAAATTGAATATATGACAGATGAAATACAGAGTCTTTTCAAGAATACTTCGAGAGTATGTAACAACCTTCTTACAAGAAATGTCATCACATAGGAATTAAAGCTGTTATATTAGATTAATTTTGAAATGAAATATATAGAAGTCGTTAAGTACAATCATCTTGTCCTTGTATATATTATCCACACAGATAATATGAACTGCAGGATTAAAGAAATTTCACAAGTCTTCTCATGGGTGAGCTGTGCGACTAACTGGTTTAAATCAAACTGATTTTGTATCCTATAACAGAAAACAGATATGGTCGTTTAACAGGGAGGTGGACCTCCCTCTTGTTATATCTTTATATAGCTTGCGCTCTTGCACCCTGTCCTACAGATGATAATAATGATAATAATAATAATAATGATGGTGATGATGAATTGATGATGGAGTAAATTGGAATTTGGATTGTACTTTATTTCGGTGACTCTTGTGGTACTTTAATTCCATATGATTTGACGTGCCAGTATATCGATTAGGTAATTAGACTGAAAGAATTTTGAATAAAGGTCCTAAAATTATTAATGTAAAGAATTTTAAAAGAAATATAGGACACACTACCACTATCAGCTCCAGCCAATTTTTTTTGTATACATATTATTTGAAAAAACAATTAATACCTTGGCCCTTTGGTCAAAGAGGGGATGGCCACCTCTTCATGTTTCCTATCTATTTTCAAATCCTACGTACGGTTTTTGAGAAGGAGTGACTCATTCGACTAACTTAGATTTTAATTGAGTCTAGACTCTAGAAATAAATAATATTCACAGTCAAATAGTTTTATTATTAAGCTTATAAAAAAATAGTTTTATTATTAAAAATGATATGTATATATAATGCGTTGCATTTTACTCCACGTTTTTGCATATTTAATTCATATAGATTTGCATGTATTTTATGTTCATTAGGATTAGTGTTATCATTAATCTCCTTTATTTCTTTAGTTTCGTCATTTGGAACTTGTGATGTGCGTTTCTGTTTGTTTTGTTGAATATTAGAAATTTTTTCATTGAGATGTTTGCATTAATTTTAGGAGCTTTGTTGTTGGACTTGGAATGGTTTGGAGGCCAGGAGTGAAAAAGGCTTTAAGAAGGCTACTGAAGAAGTGATATGCAAAGAAAATGGATGAAAAACAACCACAGACTGAGAGGTCACTACAGGCTGGGCGTGGGGCGCAACATAGAGCATGGAAGATCTCGGGATTAAGAAGGAAAGCCAACCATAATGCACCACGGCCTCCCTGGGGCACAAACTATGGTTTGGGTTTGAAAAATATAAATCTGATACCCGAATTAATATTCAACACCAAATTTCAATAGGTTTGGTTTGAGTTGGACCCAAATAAGAAAAAAAAATATAATCAAGTTAATCGATTCAAATTGTCGGGTTCGTCATATTGAAATGGATTAATTAACATTCCTATTATCTGAAAATTGAAAAGTTTGCTAATAATTAAAAATTGTTAAGCTAACTTATTGATTTATAAATTTAGTAAAACTATATTATAAAGTAAATAATAAACATAAAAGAAAAAAATGAACATGTTTAATAATTTTAAATTTATTATATTTATAAAAATATATTTTGGGATATTATATTTTTGTTTTTAATTAATTTTTAAATTTTGTAATTTTTTATTTATAGATCAAGTATTTAATTATATTTTTTTTACTTCTTTATATATTTTTTCATACTTTGCATTTTACTATTAATATTATATAATATCTTAAAATATTTTTAAGTAAGTTTAAAATAAAT
>PYAF01001986.1:2189464-2206385 GCA_007407185.1 Glycine tomentella
TTATATTTTACGATTTTTCTTATGTAAATTGTTGATTTTATTCTGATTAAAAAAATTTCTTTTTTTTTTTTTGTAATTTTCTCAGTGTAGGAGTTTTTTAAAAAAAAAATAGGTACTGTTACATTTTTGTCTAATGATATTGTATATTTGAATTCACATTTTTTCAGAATATTACTTTTTTTTGTTGTTAATTGTTTTCGTATTAAACTATTTTATTTTAGTTCTTTTGTAATTTTCTCGCTATAGGAGTTTTGTTTTTTAGTTACATTTGTGTCAAATGCTATTGAATATTTTGAATTTACATTTTTCTGGAATAATAGTTTTTTTTTTTGTGGATTGTTAATTTTATTGATTGACAGTAGTTTGTTGATGTGAAGAATATAGAACAATGCAAGATGCTGCTGCTCAATAAATACTTATTCATGCTTAAGGATGCCACAACTTGGAGGAAAATAAAAAAGTTGTTGAGGATAATTTTGTGGTGATCATATTAAACAATGTGATGCAATGTTTTGTTTTCATGGTTGGATTGGTTATGTTCTCTTAATTTTTTAAGAATGAAGGGAGAACTATAGATATAGACCATCGGATCATATTTAAATGGTCTAGATTGAAAGAAAAAGCTAAACCTGTTTTTTTTTTTTTTAAAATTGTTGACCATTGATTAACTTTTAATCATGATCATCTATGCATGATTATATTATATTAAGTTCTCATTTTTTTAAGACGACAATAGGGTTTTAAGATTGCAGTTGAGACAATGGTTGTGGTTTCTTGTTACTTGATATCGTGGGAAATTGTGGATAAATGTGTTGCGTTGTGGTCGTGGATATCCCAAAAACCTTGATATTGGCGGCTGAAATCATAATTGTAATCTGTTGTTTAAAACCTTAAAGAAGAGTTTTCACTTGATACATCTCCAGTCTTCCATAATTATTTTAACTATGAATTTATTGAGGAAGCTATAAAGTTCGGATTAGTACCTTTTATCTAACATGCAGTGTGGGATACCCCTTACACACCACTGGATGATTCAGCTAACATTGACAATTTTGCATTGTATAATTTTCCATTTTATGAAAATTCAAGGTTTAAATTGTGGTCATGGTCGTGGTTTCATCGCAATGCTTCATATTGTGAGAAATTAGGAACAAATATAGCTAATGCACAAAAACCTTGATATTGTGGACCAAATCACAGTCGTGGATCTTTTTTAAAAACCTTGGTCAAACTTTTGTAAATATGTTTTCAATGGATTAAGATCCTCTATAGTTTTGAAAAAAACTGCATGAGATCTCAGCCATATCTTTAATTTTAACATTTGATATTTGATATTTTATTATATATATAAACAAGAGAAAAACTTGCATGAATGGGGAAATTAGTAACTGCACAGATCCATTTTCCGTTTTCTATTGTTTCTGCAATGGTTACTGCTGAAAATAAGAAGGAATATCTTATTTACTTTTTGGTCATATTTATGTGTGTGTTGCGCATTCAAATTTTTTAAGAAATGCCACATCTTTGTAAAAGGTTTTAATTTTTGCTTGCTGTGTGGTAGAAGGTGGAAAATCGCTTTCTAGTTGCTATTCTAGTTCCCAATATTTGTGGTTTGGAGTGAAAATGAGCTCCACTTCACTTCCAACCTCCCCACTTTTTTCTTTTCCGGTGCCAAGAAAATGTTAGACTTGTTATATGATAGTTGTATCAGTAAAGTTTTTATTGAAATTATGCTATCTGGGGAGCTGGTGATTAATGCTTTGTAAAAGGGGGAAACAAACACTGCCAGTATCCTTCTCTAAAAAAGAGCGGGAGCAAGAGAAGTGATGAGCATGTTTTAATATTGCTAACTTTTAGTGTTGTTTCCATTGTCTTACTTCTAATGTTTGTAGTGATCTGTCCATTGCAGAATAAGGTATCAAGTGGAGCCTCCACTGCCTCATCTGTGCCCTCAAACCTGGTGACTACTAAAACTTTATATTATTTTCTTCTTCTTACTTTTTGATTTTATCGATATCGCTTCTCTATTTACATTAATTTGACGACTCGTCAACACTTATCCCTTCCTTTATGAAGTTCTCTATAAAACTTAGAGCTTGATATCGTTACTTTTGCTGCAGTTGGATGGATATTTCAATGTTTCATTAATGATTTAAAAAGTAAAATTGTTTCATCAAGTCTTCTCAATGAGTGTGTGTACAATGTACGTGTTCGTGTTGGCATTCAAACACAATTTGAATGCTGAGTATCTATATTGGATGTGAAGTATTTTTTGTTTTATTTTAGTTCTAAGTATTTTAATATTATTCAGTTTTGCATAACCTATTAGTTTTTTTTCAACTTCGCCGGTTGACCACAATAAAGTCTCATTTTTCTTATTTTGTTGTTTCCTTTTACTTGCTACTTACATGTTTAGGCAACCCAACCTCAAAGTTCTTTGCCTCGTACTTCATCAACATCTCAACCTCCTGCATCGGCTGTAGGACAGTGAGTTCATACTTATTTCCCTGCTTCAAAGTTTCAGCATGATGGAATGTTCTTTTTGGGTTTTCATGTAAAATTCTTTTATGCCTCTCACTTTTGCTTTCAGGGGAGAATCCAATTCTGAGCAGACTTCAGTTATAACTCCTCCCACTACCTGAGTATCGTACTCTCTCGTCATCCAAAGAAAATAATGCAACATCTTTCCAAAGTGAGAGAAGGAGGGAAGACATGCTATAACTAACATAACAACCAGATCATGAGTGAATAGAAAATAAAAAAAAAAATTATATTTTTTTAATTGTTGACCAGCATTGTTTTCGATATAGGTCAACCTTTTGAACTGCTGCTGAATTCACGGGCAAGTAAGAGACAACCTGGTGAACTGAAACATCTTAGTAGTCAGAGGAAAAGAAAACAAAAGCGATTCCCTTTCACAATAGTTCAGTTGCTATATGTTGGAAGAAGAATATTTGAGAAATGAAAAGTTTTAGAAAAATTTGGAGGAAGAGAACACTTTTATAACTACATAACTCTTTCTTTTTTTGACCTTTTGGCTTCGTATAAAATGGTGGATATGATCCCTATTTATATTAGTGACACCTCCTTAAACAATGGTTAGGATTGTGCTAACGTAACTCTTAACTAGTGGTTATAATTCATTTTCTAGAATTCTCCATAATTTTCTTAACCTAGATATTTTCATGGTAGTTTCTAGGTTAAACTATTTTAGATATTTCTATGGAATAATCTAGAGTGGATTACTCTAGAATTTGGACTACATACTTATTGAATATTTCTAGATATTAGGTCATTTAACAATTAAGCTCAATGGATCAAAAAACTAAATTAAGATTAATATTCAACACTATAATATATATTTTTTATATTTTTTTTTGTTTTGATCTATCTATCATTTTATCTATCACAGGCTTCAATACCTCTTCTGTAGTTAAAATATGGTTGATGATTTTATGCAACCATGATGCTACCAGCTGCAGCTCACTTATTTTATAAATAATGTCTTTTTGCTATCACTGATTCACTGCACAATATCTTACTCATGGCCATTTGTTTCTTTTACTCAGAATAATTTAAAAATCCAAGTGCTCTTTATTTGTGCTGTCTATTATCATTGTGTGAACTTAATTTTTTTTTTTTTTGTATACTGCTTATTGTAGTTCCGTGTCCAGTATCTATGGCCATGCAGCATCAAATCTTATTGCAGGAAGTAATTTAGAAACAGCTATTCAACAAATTCTAGAAATGGGGGTAGGAAATTGGGATCGGGATACTGTTACCCGCGCTCTTCGTGCTGCATTTAACAATCCTGAAAGAGCTATTGAATATCTCTATTCTGTAAGTCTATGTGCAGACTCTGGCTTCTTTCCTGTGTAAAGTATGGATGTTTCAGCTGTTACTTAGTAACTTGTTGTGTTGGATTAGAGACTCCTAGCATCTTGTAATTTAGTCAACTATACTATCTTACGCCCTCAAACTTGTAAGTTAGTCAACTATGCTATCTTATGCCAGTACAGTTTTAATGATATGTCTATATATACCGATATACATATGCCTCTAGCATCTTAGGTGGAACTATTTGGGAATAGAAGAATTTGAAGATATTAAGATCAAAACCATGTCACTTGTAGATGATTATTTAATTTTTGAGTGTCAAACATTGAAACATATGGCTTTTGTGTTATGAAAATAAATGACTGGTACCATGGCTGCTATTCTATGAAAAGAAAAACCCTACTAGGAGAGAGAAAATTGTATTTGTACTTGTTGGGTGATTTTTGCATAAAAAATTATATGATTTGAAATAACTAATTTGATCGTGTCATAAAGTCGAAATAACTAGTTGTATGTGTATTTGGAGTAGGCTTCAGTGGTTATGGTTTTGTCTTAACTCCTTAAAGTTGGGAACTTAAACAGAATTGAATTGTGTGTCAATTATATAAATTTTTTTGCATGTTTCACAACTTTTTTAAATCTAAAATTGGTGTAAAATTTATCTGTTAGGGCATTCCTGAACAAGCTGATGTACCAGCAGTTGCCAGATCCCCCATGACTGGGCAAGCAGAAAACTCATCAATCCAGGCTCCCCAACCAGCTGTACCTACTGGTGGACCCAACACCAACCCACTCAACCTGTTCCCCAGGTATATATATACTTTATCATGCAGTAAAAGTAAAATTTGAACAACATTGGTTGATTAAAATATAATTTATGTTTGAATCAGGGCCTTCCCAATGTGAGTGTAATTGATAATAGAGAAGACTTGGATTTCTTGCGAAACGGTGAAGAGGTAGTTTAATGGTGTTTTCTTTATGGGATCTAGGTCTCATTTTAATTTTCTTTATTTATGCATCTAAAAATGTTATTCTTTAACATTTCAGTTCAAAGCATTAAGATTTAAGAGCGAGGGTGCGAGAAAACCCCCAAATTTTGCAGGTATTAATGGTACTTGTAGATCCAGTTACTACAATTGCCAATTAATAGAGACATCACTCGTTTATAGGGCTCATAAATCATTTTTTTTTTCAATTGCAGCCTATGCTTCAGGAACTGGGACAACAAAATCCTCAGCTAATGCAGATCATCCAAGATCATCAAGCGGACATACTTGACCTTATAAATGAACCAGAATGGGACGAGTAAGATGGCTATTTAAGTTTGTGGCATTTCTTTAATTCAATACTGCATGAAGTTTTAATTGAGGTCCAAATTAGGTTCATACCTTTTTCATTGGCAGATAAAGTAATTTAGAGTTATACGTGGATGACAAAGGTTTAGAAGAAAATTCTTGAATTAGGGTTCAGAAAAACTCAGACACACAAGTCACAACCCAAAAACAGATATTTAAAAAAAATAAAATTAACAGATATATAGGAAATCTCATTATATAAAAGATATTCATTTGTTTAGGTTTGATTTTTGACTTACATTCACTAGTGTCATATGATCCTAATCCTATTTAGGGAGGTGGTTTGAAAATATTGTCGGTTTGACACTGAGGGTTTTTTGAAAATTATAATGTTGAGACTCATCATGTGAAAGGGAGGGGAGGGAGGAGGATAGGTACGTATTGGGTTTCTTTGAGGATGCTCAAGCTATTGTGTTGTGTGACCAGGAATCTACAGAGTCAGTTGAATTCCATGATTTCTGGGACTGTCACTATCACCCCTGAAGAGAATGAGGCCATTCAACGGGTGAGCGATTGACTTTAGTTTCCATTCAGTTGTGTTAACTTGAACTTCATGATTGTTATTTTGCTGCATTGGCTTGATATTGCATTCTTGGTATTGTCACGCAGTTGTTTTATTTCCAATAGCAATAGGTGTTTATGAAAGTTATCTAATATTTTAAACTTTTGCATGTCATTCTCATTATTGTAAAAATAGAAAATGCATCCCAATTGAAGCGGCAGGAGAATATTGTGCTTTGAGCTTTTTTTTTACTGTTATATCATATATGGTCTTTAAAAAAGGATTTTAGGGCACAATGTATCCTTTTAAAATGGCCAGACATAGGTTAAAAAAAAAAGCATTTTTCTGTAGAGATGGATTTCTTCAAGCATTTATTTTCTCATCCCAAAGACAGGCTTCCATTGTTTGTACTTTTGACATGTCCTTCTTGTGAATTATTTTTGTTCATGCCTTCTTCTTCCTCTTCCACTTTTATAATAAAACAACTTAGATGTAACTCCTTAGGTGCCATTTTCCTATCAAAATTGGAGTTTCACCTTAGTAATACATAATCTTTTAATGCATATTTTTATTATGCAAATTTCCTAAGTAAAATTTTAATTGTGATTGGAGAACACCATCACCAACACCTAAAGAACTATATATAAATTTTATCCTTTATAATAATATCATGAAAGCTAAAATGACAATTATGTCTTGAATGGAACGGGTAGCAGCACTATATGTTGGTGCATAACCATGACAGTGACACACCTCCCTCCCCCCAAAATAAAAGTTACTGACTAGGATATTTTGGCAGCTTGAAGCTATGGGATTTGATCGAGATATTGTGGTGGAGGCCTTCTTTGCATGCACTAAAACCGATCGAGGCTCTAGTAGCCAACTATTTAATATTGGATCACCAGCATGAATTTATGCCTATGGACTAGTCAAAATTCAAATTCATCTTCTCCAACTGATCCTTTTGTGTGATTTTGTATTCTGCAATCTTTGGAGAAGTGCCAATGTTAATATTCTATATCTTTCTATTGACCTTTGGAACCATAGCATCGGTACATCGTTTACTGCCATTGACTAGAAAACAGAAACGTGTGAGGAAAAAGGCCATGTGTTCCTTTATTTTTCTCCAGTTTTATTTTTTCATTTATTTGACTGTCTATTATTGACATAATGAGAAGGTAGAAACTTCATGAACTTCGAGGCAAATGGTCAAGTCATTTTAGATGGCGAAATTCGCTGCACAAACACGATGTTTGTGTAATAGTACACGAGGAGTTGTGGGGAAGGAGGTCCAGTATAGGTACACCTGTTTTTTGGGTTGGGTGGGATAAACAACACGTCATTTTAATCTATACCAGTATTACACTGTTTTAAATAAAATAAATAAATATTTTATGAGGACCAAAACGCCAAAATTGGCTCTTTTTATGGAAACTATGTTTTAAATTTTAGAGGGAAAAAAAGAAAGAAAATGTTATACAGATCAAAATCAAAACATGCTTATTTTGTAGGGGCTAAAAATATGTTTAATCTTAATAATTTAAGTATAATAATTGTATGACCAAAATTTATTATTATCCCCTTTTCAAAATTACAACTATTATCATGTATCTATTAGGCTATAATTTCATGTATATCTATGCAAAGATAATTTTTATACTTTAATATATAGTTTAACTAATTATTATCATTCTGTAAAAAAAAAAAACTAATTACTATCATCTTCCCACACGCATAAAAAAAAATACTTATGTAAAGTGGATAACAGGATCATAATAGAGATTGTTTTTGAGGAGAGTTGTGTTAGGTTCTTGACAACCAACATAAAATTTGTCCTTATACCAAACATGGATTGATAAATACATCTGTAAATTTGTGAACTCAACTATTTATTTTTGTTCTCTATTTATTGTTGTATCTGTTTTGGTATTCAACTCTTTATATTTGTTCTATGCACCATGTAGTGAATTATTCAGTAAAATTAACTTTATACAGCCAGCTGCTGAGTTGAGTCTAAAATGTGAAATTAATATGAACTATGTTACGTAGCTCAAAAAAATTGCACGTTTTAGTTTCCAATTCGTTTCATTGTATTGTGCGTGGGCTACAGTCTTGACCACAATGACCGCTACCACACACACCTGGCAGGTGCTACCTTGTCATGGCAGCAAAATCATCTCTTTCAATTTTTCTTCTTCTTCTTCTCTCTGTTTATTTAATATTTTTTTTCAGAAAACATTGTACACTACAGACTTTATTTATTCCCTAGTTAGAAAGAATCCACATAAGGAAGGCTATTACTACGCGCTTCAGATTTTCAATATTGGGTAAATTCAATTTATGGTGGCTAAGAAAATGCTTACCAAACCAACGCTTTGCTGCAACTTCTTCAACCAAATAGGACAAAACAATAAAGGATTAAAGTTTAT
Source organism: Glycine tomentella (assembly GCA_007407185.1). Taxonomy (NCBI): domain Eukaryota; kingdom Viridiplantae; phylum Streptophyta; class Magnoliopsida; order Fabales; family Fabaceae; genus Glycine; species Glycine tomentella. The sequence goes on from PYAF01001986.1 coordinate 2,197,588, forward strand.
CATATTACATAAGATAAACTTTTTTTCAATAGATTAAAATTATTTAGTTTTTAGTTAATTTTTTTAATAAAAAAATATAATTAAAATAGATATTTCACGCACGTTTCCCTTCTCTTATTACTGAATAAAATATAATATTCCTTGATTTTAGAAGATGTTATTATTGCATGAAATATCTGTTTTGATTATGTTTTTTTATTAAAAAAAATTAACCAAAAATTAAATAGTTTTAATATATAAGAAAAAAATTTATCTCATACAACATGAGAAACTTTAATCACAAAATAAATAATTCACAAAACACATACAGCAATAGTATAAGGTTTTTTACCTTTCCAATTCCAAACTAGTTGCATGAGAAGGGGTCATATCCCACGTGACATCCCTGTCGTGGACCCTTTTGAAAATTGACGAGTTTCCAATAGAAATCATCAAAGCTTCTAGTATTTATGTTACCGAAAGGATGCAGATAAGAACTACTCATACTTGGATTAGGCCAATTCAAAAAAAATAAATAAAAACTCTCCTATTCACATTTATGATACTGGGGACAATTTCATTATTAAATGACCGGCAAACATGAACGTGTACAATAAAGTCAATTTTGAACTCTTTTATGTGCTAACTATATTGGTTTTCTTATAAAAGGAGTCTCCGATCAAAAAATCATTCATTCATTCTCCCCTTCCCTTTTGGATACACCCTAACAACGTATCTGGTGGTGCTAGCAAATTCCATTCATAACATAATTACATGGGCCTACTTGGAAAAAGCTTCACTTCAAAATTCAAAAGCATCACAACACTTGCTGTTTCTAGGATAGTTATCTTGAAGAACCAGCACAAAGCTCGAGCCTCTTATGCTCGCTCCGATGTTGCTCAACTCTTGAACCTTGGTTACCATGACCGTGCTCTACTTCGTGTAAGTTATAATAACTAATTATAAACACCCACCAACACTTCTCTTTCTTTCTCTTACAAGCAAAAATTTATATTCATCATCTATTTATTAACAGGTGGAGCAATGGGTAATAGAACAAAACATGTTGGAAGTATTTGCTATGATAGAAAGTTATAGTAATTTCCTGAGAGAAAGAGCTGAAGCTCTTGAAAGGAACAAGTAAGTTTTGTTCTCTCCTTGCTTATATGGTTGTTGAGTGAATACACCAAACTGAAGTAGTGATGAATTCTTCATTCACACATGCATTTTACTATATTGATTTAATTACTAATTTGGATATTTTGGAAACGTGTTTATGTAGGGAGTGCCCCGTTGAGCTCAAGGAAGCAACCTCTAGCCTTGTCTTTGCATCCTCAAGGTGTGGAGAATTTCCAGAGCTGCACAAGATAAGAGAGATTTTGACATCAAAGTTTGGGAAAGAATTTGCAGGCCATGCTGTTGAGTTGCACAAAAATCATAGAGTGAACTCTAAGGTGCTGATTTGTTATTAATTACAAACATCTTGTGAGAACTCATTTCAAGAGAATCTTCCCATTATTCTGATAACTTTTCTTTGGCTTGTGTAGATGATACAAAAGCTTTCACTAAGACGCCCAAACATGGAAATCAAAATGAAAGCGCTGAAGCAAATTGCTTCAGAAATTGGAGTTAATTTGCGTTTGCAGCAGGACCCTATATTGATCAATGAGGTAAGAGAACCTTGTCTCAAAAAGAAATAACAACATGCACCAACTTAATTGTGATATTTTATAATGAAAAATTCTCTTACACTAATGCAGGACAAATTGAGTGTTGACCGAAGGCGAGATGAACCTGAAATCAGAAATGGTAGTGTTGATGGTCCTAACCATAAAGAAAATATCCAAAATAATCCGGCAAATACAATCCAGGATGAACATTTATCTGAAAAGAATGAAGAAAGGAAGAGATATACGGATACAGCTACTGCTGTTACTGAAAAAGCCTTAGAACCAAAAGCTTCTGGGATTGAAGTCAGTAAACACTCAGATCATAGTGTTTCTCTTCAAAAGATGCATGTGCATCCTATGATGAGCTCTAGTTCTAAACAAGAGGGTGAAGTTACATCAAAACGCAACCATGCTATTGAACTCAAAGGATTGGAAAGGAGGGAAATTAAAAAACAATTTGCATGGGAAGAATATCAGAATCCAAGAGATGATGTGATAACATCAAGGATTGTAGAGTTCATTTCCAAGGAACACGTGGAGGAAGCAAATAGAGAGGACCACATGGTTGGTGAGTTAAGCTCAGCCAAGAGCTTCCAAATGGATAACAATGATCACAATAGTCACTCTGATGCTGCTACAGAAAATGAACACTTGAGTGAAGAAAGAGTTCACCCTTCTTCCCATGGTATTAGATGGAATTCACAAAGATCTCAATCTGATTCCACTCTAAATACTATGGCAAGAAGGCATGAGATGGAAACTAGTGATCCAACACATTTTCAGAAGCAGGTACATACACATGTGGACCGGAAGATGATGTCAGTGAGGACTAGATAAGCACAAAGGCGAACAATTTTTTTTGTGTGGAGGATTTCAAACATATTATTTCTTCAAAAGTGTACAAAATGCATATTCTCAAAATTATTTAACAATTAAAATAAAAATAAAAACAATGTAGAAATCTATGTTCTAGAATATGTAAAATCAAATTCAGATCCTAATAGCAACATTTTTTTTAAAGGCAACTCTGTCGCCATATGGTTTCCCTCTTGCAAACATATTAGTGTAACAAGCATAAAAAAAATATTAGACTAAAAATTCAGCCTCATGAAGCCCTGAAGCTTGTTCTATTCGTGAATGTCAGATGTAGCTAACCATAAAGGCAACATCAATAAGTTGCTGTAGGACGAAAAAAGTAAAAATGTTCCAAGGGGCAAGCCAACACTCATTTGTCTGAACTATTAAGACGATAGTCCATGGACATTTTATATTTACCCTCAATCAGTAATGGTGAAAATCAGGATAGGCAGTGATGCCAAATGATCACAAAGTTAAATCATGGTTGCTAGCAGAAGGGATAGTCAAATTTGAAAACATAGTATTATAAACTAATGATCTTATTGATAAATGATGGCAAGGTTTCCTGTAACATGGTTTTGTGGGAGCAACAGACTGACTTACATAAAATTTACAGATTTCCGTGCTTCATCTGAAAAAACTAAAAAGGTAATTTAGCTCTCAAGGAGCTGCTTTACTTCAACACCTGATTACCTATCAATGGGTAATATACAGTTTTAAATGGAAAGTTGAGGATAGCATTTAAGGTAAATTGTTTGAAAGCTTATATTCTGCCGAGGTACAAATTGGTTAAATAGATTCACAGACCACGGGTGGCAAGTTTTGTTTGCAATATCTGCATCTTATGAACAAAACTTTAATCAAGGTGAGCAGTGAAATATCCAACCTTGTAAATCACAATATGAATTGTAAAATACAAACCCAGGATGTAATTCACTTCGCAACTAAAGAGACAATAACTAAACTTCAGAACGTACTCCTGGTAATGCATGACAAGGTCCAAGTTCATTCTTAAGATCAGATGTTTCTAGACATTTTAAAACTTCATTTGTTGTACCCCTAGTTGGACGAAGTTTTTAAATTGTGACAGCGGTTGTGGTTTGATCCCGTTTCTTGATATTATCAGAATTGCAGACCAATGTTGCTAAAGGGGTCACATTTACAGTCTCAAACACCCTCAAAATCGTCCCAAATCATACCTTTTTTGGGCCTGTTTGGATGAACATTTTTAAAAACACTTCTAAAAAAAGAAAATAAATAAAAAATGAAATAAACTTCTTTATAAAATATAATTAACTCTCTATTAATTAATTTATAGATGTTCTCTCATCATTTAAAGAAGTTAAATGATAGAACTTCTACAAATTAACTAATAGAGAACTAATTTAGCATATGAAAAAATTCATTTCATTTTTTTTCTTCTTATTTTCTTTTCATATAAGTGTTCTGGAGAAGTTTACACCAAAAAAGGTGGAATTAAAACCTTAATTTGTATCTTATGGTCACCAAGAGGTTTGCAATCAAACATTACTCAATGATATGAAACATGACAGAAAAAACTAATGAATCACGTAAAAGAATTTATGGAATAGTTGATAGTAATAATAATTAAGCACATGCCAGGTATACATAGCAAGAGGAAGAGCACAGCCGCAAATGCAGTACAACAGAAGTACATAACATGAAAAGGAAAAACATCATTGATTATCCTAATAATAGGAGGAAAAAAGAGTTTGAAATATGTTGGCACATGAATGAGTTCAGGATAAGTTGCCACCACTCTGTTGCCACAAATTGATGATATCAGTGGCCTGATTGAGAAGAATAATCATCTGCTTCTGAGAGATCCAAGGCTTGTTCTCGAGCAACTCCTTGAGCTCTTCCCAGGCATCTTTTCTGGGCCAAAAGTAATATGGGCTCAGAGGAATGGTGCCATGGCCCGGTACCATCTGGTCAAGCGCAATTCCAATGTTCTTCTCCATCCATATGAACTTCAATACAAGTCTCGGCTTCTCCGTTGGCTTCACTACCACACCAAGCTTCTAATAATCACAACAATTAAGTGAGAGAAATTGAAAGAAAGCGTAATGGAGGGTGGAAAAGTGAGAGAAGAGAAGAACCTCAGGTTGGGGAGTGGGAGGGGCGTCTTCTTCGGCAACAGCGGTGGTTTCCGCCGCGGAAACAGAGAGCCTGAAGCGTATGGGGGTTGGAGGAGGCACGTGCGAGCGTGAGTTTGAGAAGGAGAGTGTGGGTTTGAGTTTGATGGATGGAAAGGTTAGAGTGTTGGAATTGAAAGTGGGAAGAAGATTTGGGTGGAGAAGTGCCATTGATAAAGTGTTCATTTTGTGATGCCACACAAAGCTTTTGAGTGAAAGCCAACAAGATAAGGAAGCTGCTCCGCATCACTTTCAATCGGGTCACCCGCAAATTCTTTACGGATTTTTATTTTTTTATTTTTTAACTATCTTAGATTTAGGAAAGTTTTTTTTTGTCTTTTAAATTATTTTTTTAATTCCTATAGAACTAAAATAGGGACTCAAAAATAATTCATTAGTCACATAAGAAAAGAGGCAAATATTTTTTTTAATTACAAGAACTAAAAAAATCAATTTTAAATTTAGAGAGACAAAAATAAACTTTTCACAAATTTAAGCTACTAAAAATATATTTAAATTGCTGTAAAAAAACATATTTTAAATTTTTTTTTTATAGTAAAATTGTACACCCCTCTTCTACTTGCAAGGATTACTTTAGCTCCCTTAATTAAACTACATATTCCTCCCCAATTAAACCGTGAGAGTTGATCAATTTGGCATTGCATTTTCTAATCCTAACTTTTTTTTTTCTTTTGTAAATTTTAGCCCAACAAATTATTCAAGTGTATTTTACTCCACACTTTTAAAAATATTGCGAATTATGTCTTTTGTCATATCTCTGTAAAATTCTAAACAATATTAAAACTTAGTAAAAGTAACAGTTTTTAATTATCACTGTTAAAAACATATTTTAAATGTGCATTTTGTGCTGATTAAAACCACCATAGAGTGTTAGTGCCATTCAAAATTTAACAAAGATATAATGAAAGGTAAAATTCATAATAATTTTAAAAGTGTGGGATAATTTTTTTAAAAATGAGACATGCATCAAAATAATTTGAAGATAAAAAATTTCATAAAGAAAAAGTTGGAAATATAAAGTGCAGTTAAGCCAATCAATTTTATGAAAACATAACAATTTGGGGGATGGGTGTGAAGTTACAAATACACCTAGTCATAATAAGTCATTTGCTATTAACATATTAAAAAATAAAAATATAATAAGTTACTCTAGATCATTAGTTCGGGTCATCAATTTTATAATGTGTAAATTCAATATCCGAACTAATCAAGATCGAATTTCATTGATTTGGTTCAGATATGATATAATCAAGCAAAAAATCCAAATCAATTGAATAAGTTTCTGATAAGTTAGAATCAATTGGATTTAAGGTGTTCACTAATTCAAGTAGGACCTAATTCAATGACCCCAACAATCCAAATTAATTCAATACTCAAACTAATTAAGATCAAATTTCATTGGTTCAGTTCAAGTATGACCTAATCAAGAAAGAAAATCAAATTATCAGAATTGAACTGAACCAATGAACATCCCTAATAATATCACATCCAAAAGACATGCGAACCGTAAGAGATCAAAGTTTTTATTTTTTAGTAAAATGAAGCTAATAAGGTCTCTTTGTGTAAAATTTTCAATTTCACAATAGGAAAATAAGATAAGAAAATAAATGAATAAGTTTATTTCCTAAGTTAATATTAACCCTTTTTTTAGGAGAAGTTAAAATCAACTTTTGAAAAAAATTAAATGAGAGAACTTTTATACATTAACCTCTGCCTAAATTAATTTTAACTTATAGAATAAGCTTAATTCATTTTGGTTTCTCATTTTTCTCTCCTGTAAGTGCACATGGTTTCCATTTTAAGTTTGTAATGGAATTCTGCCCTAAGTCACAGTAGCAGCTGTTCTTACATATACTAATGATCACAGATTTGTGTTATCCTCAAGAAACACCTCAATAAGGCCACAACAGAATCTCAATTATAGTGTCCCTACCACACAGTCATTGTACATTAAGCTGGTTGAAACTTATTAGCAACTAGATTCAATATCATTCTTTTTTCAACACTCTCATACTAATTAAATAGCTGATCCCAAACCAAAACAGTGAATACACCCAAAGTATTGCTTTATTGTACAAGCTTTAGACCTTTGATGGCATGTTGGCATCACCTTCATTCTTGCTCTTGTCAGCTTCAAACTTATCAATTGCTACCTGCAGTTCATCAGTGCCTCCAACAGCCCTCATGGTGTAGAAGTAGGCACCAAAGACAAAAGCTGTCAAACCCCCAGCAACTACCAAATTCTTTGCCTTAGGTGGAAGGCTCCTATATCCCAAAAGTCCAGCCATCTTGATCAATGGGGAAAAAAGGGTTAGCAAAATTTCACACAATTACAATTATCCTTTGTTGATGCAAGTGCAGAAAACACAAAAGATAAAAAGATAAATAATTCTAAATTGTGATGATGAGGAGAGTGGAAGAAAGGAAAAGGTAGACATTTCCACAAACAGAATGAGGGCAAGGCAGCCCCAACACAATTGAAAGAGGAGTAAGACGAAACGTAGAGAGGTGGCCAAATTTTTTCATCAAACAGACACAGTTTTGATGGGTATTACTCATATTGCTACAAAGAAAACCTTTCAAATAAGTTTCTATGATATGAACCAGACAGCATCAGCAATATCAAAATTTTCAGAAATGATGACATAATATGAAATGAAGAAACCAAAGAAAAAGCGAAGAGAGAGAGAGAGAGAGAGAGAGAGGGAATTTGCATTACCTTATGGAACAGAACGGAACAGAACAGAGCAGAACAGATCCTCCGATTCACTTCACTTTGTAAAAGGGATAGTCTTTTAGGAACGGAACAGGACGCACCGTCGTGCACTTTAAATATCAAAATCAAACGACGCAAATTTTTAAGTGGCATTTTATTTTATATTTTTTTTGGATAAATAATCATTTTTCTCAATGTATAAAGTGCGGACGAATTCGTCAATGATAAAAATTCAAATTTTTGTCTCGAAATTGAAAAAAATGCGACAAAATCATCTATCCGTTAATTTTCATCATTACCGTTAATGAAAATATCTACATGACACATTTAAGGACGGATTTGTCAATATTCTAAATATTCAATGAATAATTAGTCATCAATTTATCCCAAATATAATTTAATCTTCATCTTCTCTCTTTTTTTTTAATCGTTGCCAGCATAAAATTACAATAAATACTTAAAAAAGCAAGCAAAAGTTAGAATGAACATAATATTGATTAATAAACATAATTATATGTAGTTTTGAAATTTCTATTATAATAATATTAAATAGTGACAAAATCATGTTGAGTCTCATTTTTTTGTAAGATTTAACTTAATGACAGTATATTTTAATTTGTTTACCTTATCCAAATATGAGATTCAAATAAAAATGTACAGTCATTAAGTTAATTCTTACAAAAAAAATGAGATCAAACTTGATTTTATTACTATCTAATGTTGTTATAATAATTTTAGAGCAACAGACAAATTATGTTTATTAATCAATATTATGCTTATTATATTATTTATTCTAACTTATGTTTAGTTTTCTATTTTTTAAGTGTTTATTATAATTTTATGCTTACAATGATTAAAATGAGAGAAGATGCATATTAAATTATATTTTGAGTAGAGTATTGACAAATTTGTCAGTTTGTCCTTGTATGTGTAAAGTGCTGACAAATTCGTCCATGAATGTATCACGTAGACTATTTCATTAAAAGTAATGGACGAAAGTTATCGGATAAATGAATTTGTCTCACTTTTTTTTACTTTTAAGGATTTTCCTAAAAAGAATATCATATTTCAGATTTTATGTATTAAGCACATAAAGCCTAATATAAAACATTTATAATTTATTAATTTTTAAGAGTCAAAAATTTTTCATAAAATTAAAACACAGAAGTTTGCTGCGAAATTTTCAAAGACAAAATATATTTATAAAAATAATAATATTTAACAACTTTTTTCTTAGTTTATTTATAAGTGCGAAAGTTATTTCATCTACTTTATTTTCTTTTTGACACATCTTATGTTAAATATCAGTTTTAATCAATACTCAATTTAGCTTTTTTTAGAAAAAGAAGTGCGAAAGTTGTCATATTATTATTTAAGTGTATTATTAAATTATTACAA